>JAVLVB010000002.1:5190533-5222206 GCA_032876305.1 Orestias chungarensis
CTTTTCCCTTCAGAACTGCATTAATACGCTGTGGCATAGATTCAACCATGTACTGGAGACATTCCTCAGATAGTTTGGTCCATATTGACATGATAGGATCATGCAGTTGCTTTAAATGAATAGAACAATGAATTTGCCATAAAATGTTTAAAGGCATCAGATCTGGGCTTGTTAAGGTGTGTCTGGTATGACAGCAATAATAGAAGGCACCTGTGTTAGCCACTGGTGGGGATCCTTTTTGGCTTAAGAGAGACAAACCTAAGGGGTTGATAGAATCTGTTACAGAAACCTAAACTGGTTTCAGGAAAGTGAGTAATGTTTGACCAAAAATGAGGATACTCCCAATGCAGCTCTGTGATAAAGTTGTTTATGTCACTCTACCTTCAACACTCTTTCTGTTTTGACCCGTGACTTTCCAAATATTGCCACATATCAGAGAAAGATATTCAGAAAATCCAGAATATGTACAGAAACCAGATTACATTTGCAGGAAGATTAAAAGGAAGATATGTGTTCTACATTGTCTAACACACACCATGGCAATTATTCCCTTTATTTCTATAGTCTGCACAAATTCACATTTGCTAAAAACATTTTTTTTTTATTCAGTAAATACAACAGCTTAGAGAACCGCTATTTCTTTTTGGCCATAGCTGTGAGACAACTCCTGTCAGCAAACTGTCCACACAAGTCTTTGCCATTTTTCACACTTTTTCTCAATCGATTGGTGGAAAGAAAAATAATATTTACTTGGTGCCAAAGACCTTTAAGCAAGGAGTAAAAGCACCCTTTTTGCTTTATAAAATCTCTGAAAGTAAATATTACCACTGACAGGTACCTGCCATTTATTGGGCTACTTGATCATTTTTTAAAGGGGCACTTCATCTGAACAGTCTCAGATGGTGACTAATTACTATAATTGCAGAAGATGGTACCTTCAAATATGTGACATTTAAGGGTTGTCTTTAAGTTTAAGGGTAGATTCTTGCCGGTAAAACTTGCAGCTTTCTTTCCACTGTTTATATACTGGAACAAAACGTCCTTAAAATGTTGTAAAAAAAAAATGCAATTTTTTCTGCTATAACTTGGCAACTAGTTATAACATGCTGGAATCAACTTCCCTATTAACTGTATTTAGCAATTTTGTTATGCGAGATTCTCACTATATGATTCAAGTAAAACAAGAAAAAAAAAGTGGTTTGTAGTATATTATTATTTACCGTAAATTTGTTACATAATTTACTGTTTTTTTGTACAATAGAGAAGTATCAGTTACTTTTGCCAAAATAATAGGGACTATGAATAACTGCCAGGATAATATCATAGTATAACAATTAATGTTATTTTGATGTTGATTTACGACTTAAGTGAAAGTTTGCATTGAACAGCTCACAAATTTAGTAGTTCCCAAGTGCCTATTGAACATAAATCTATACCTTTTATAAATGGTTTTGTTTATGCAGTAGCACTTTTTGTGAAAAAACAAACCTTAGCCAGTAAAATACTTATGTAATCTATTTAGTTTGCAAGCCGGCAATTGGCTGCTTAACAAGCTTGTATGTCGATAAGTATACATTTTGAACTTTAATGAAAGGAATGGTTAGGACTGTTGTGGTTTTTGTATTTAGACCGTCCTTATTTTTCAATAATAATACTTTTATAAGCGTACCTGTTGAGAACCTTCAAATAGTTTAATGTATTTATTGATATAATTTCAAAAAGGTATTTCTTCTTTCATTTTTAGCGTTTTCTGTTAATGTGCTCATGGGTAGATGAGTAACTTTTTGTTATTGATCTCTAGTAGAGCACATTTTTTACAAAATTGGATATATTTAAAGAGAAAACGTGTAGTTCATACTGCGTGACATTTCAGTGTTTAAAAAGGTAAAAACTTGAAAAAATATTCATCAGATTTGTGCTTGTTACCCCACACAGAATTATGTAGATCAAAGTAGGTCATGTAAGCATATCTAATGTGTACCAATGTTTTTTTTTTTGTTTTTGTTTTTTGTTTCTCTCCAGGACACTGAGATCCTCAACACAGCTGTCCTCACTGGGCGCACAGTTGCTGTTCCTGTTAAGGTGGTCACTGTGGGGACAGATGGTGCTGTGTCAGATGTTACAGAATCAGTGGAATGCAAGTCAACGGATGAACAGGTCATCAAGGTTAGTGGTTTGTAAAGCTCACCTTGTCTGTTTTTTAGGGGTTTATTAATACCCATGATTTTTTTCTAAAGGCAACCATAAAGAGTATGTTATAGCAACAGTGAAGTGTATGATGTTTAACTGGTAAGGAGGCTGTTTACTTAAAAGGAGTGCTGCGGTTAGTATGTAACTGGATAAGAGGCTCAGCGGAATCTCTAAAAATCTAAAAGTAATTTTATACAACAGGTAATACAGAGTAAATATAAACATTATATAGCTTTATACAAACAATACACAACCGCATGCTGATTACACTCATGCTTAATATATATATATATATATATATATATATATATATATATATATGTTGTAGATGAACCAAGAGCAGGAAAGCGACAGGAGACATCTCTTAGAGGTTTTCATGCGAAATGGTACCACACATTGTGATGTTGACCTTGTAGGCCAGGGACTGGGTGCTCCCAACAGCTCGCACATTTGCTTTGGGAAGAGAAGAGACAGCTAGACCCAATATTTTAAAACTAATATTAAAAGAATCTCAAAATAAAAGTATTTGATCTAATTTTTAGTTGAAAAATGAGTTTTATTAAGTTTTTTCCTCCAACAGGATTTTTATTTTACTGTTAGATGTTGCAAAACTACATTTAATCCAATGCATTCTTACATTTTGTTAATCTATTTGGATACTTTTGCAGCCTGCAACACAAATTCTCCCAATTTACTTATCTAAGTTCTAATAAACATTTTACGTATCATCTATTTTTTTATGTTTTTAGTTCTTTTTACATGGTATGAATGGTTTGAAGATGACAACTTATGTACATATACTTACATCACTCTTTTTTGGTATATTTTTTTTTAAATAAAAATAAAATTAAACTGTCTATCATCATCCCAGGTCAATATGAACTAAGCTATTAGTACTTAATGTCATAAATATCCTTTCAGAAGGAAAACCAGATCTTTCATATATCCACATTGTGTTCTATACTTACAAGTGGTCTTTCTTTTTCCTTATCATCCATTTTTCAAAGTTTATACATTTTTTATGGTAATCTTGCATTATTTTCTCTTTATTGCGCATGTTGTATGCAAGAAGATTCTAAAGCCTTTCAAGTACTTTTTACAATAGAACTTAAGCAAAGATCAAGTCAGACTATACTGTAAATTCCTTGTAGAATTTTTTTCACTTCTTTTTAAGCAAGAGAAGAAATGCTTTCTCCAGGTTTACCTGTATTCTGCAGAAAACAATTATTCATTAACGACCAAATGTCTGTATTTTTCTTATCATATAGCCCAAGGATAGAGTGTAAAAAAGAGCTGAACAGTGAGAAACCTGATAATTGTTTGTAACCGAGTTAAAAACATAATGAATATTTACAAAGGGGAATCTATAATTCAGATAAGCTTTGAAACTATTTAAAAACTGTCCTTGATAATTTTATCCTTGATTTGAATCAAATAAATAAACTAAAGACAGAAAAACTGTCTCAAAAGCTGTGCTTTTGAACATTACCTACATGGTGCAGAAGCTGTCCTGAACGTCTTCATATATGTTAACCTTCTACAGAGGGGCTAAAAATCCTTTTGGACCAGTTCTTTAGGGGTTTTAGATATGAAGGAACGAATAGAAAATGGTCCATAATTACATGAAATGTAAGGATCAATAGTCATGTTTTAACAAATGTTCAATAACTGCTAATTTAAAAGTTTCTAATAGAAGAGGAATTAAATATATGATCAAAAATAAAAGTTTGTCTTTAAAAAGTTGAGTCCAACATCCAACATACACGTTGAATGTTTAAAAAGCACAAAATGTGGCACGTGTTTAGTGAAATTATTCACTGTAAACAGTGGACTTCACACTTTTCTACTAGACTTATGTCTGTTGTGGTTAAGACAAGGATAATGTTTTCTCTTAATGGTAAAAAAAAAAAAGTTTAGAAAACCATGCAAGCAGCAAAATACGCTACTTGACAGGGCTTTGCCTTTTATTAAATCCGATCCAAGTGCTTAAAAAAATGATTATTATTGTTCAACTAGAATAAGTGATATTGTCTTGCCTTGAACCCATGTTTTAAAGTAATAAAAATATTTTTTCCAAAGTTTAATAGAAAAATGTCTGACCTGGGGCTGCGCCCTCATCTTTCTAATTTTTTTTTATATTAAAGGCTACTTCACTAAAGACCATACCAAGGACCATGTCCATTCCGGTGGCAAACTTTCTTTTTTAACGTACTTAAAAGTGGGGTGAAATTTAATTTATACTCCCTTAGTTCACAGATATAATTTTATATAGATTTGCCCTCAACGCATGCCCCTGTGCTATATGGCATGTCTTTCAAAACCTTAATTTAGTTTTACCCAGTTATCTTAAAGGCATTGATTCATTTATCTATTCATGCCATAGTAATGAGTGTTAGGGAACAGGACTGGCTACACACTCAATCATTCACATAGTGTGTGTTACTGCCGATCAAAGAGGTTAAACAGATTATTTTTTAATGTACTGCGAAATATGGTCAAATCTCACTTCAGTCTTTGTAGATATCAACTATAATATCCTTTATAGAAAATGTTCAGACGCACCTGGAGAACAGCAACAAAGCTCACGAAAATTGAGATTAATTGTTAAGATGGCTTAAAAACCTTTGGGTGATGAAGGGGAGGATGAACAATTGTCACTTTAAAAGGATACAAACGAAAGAGGAAGCTCAAAAGAACTAAGTGAAGACTAAACTGGGTTCCTAATATCTATTTTAATTTAACTGCATTTATGGCAGAGATCTACCGAGATCTACAGTTTCCAAAGCAAATAAGCTTGTTTACAGAACTGTTTTACGTGCCTGATTTCTCCAGAGCAATCGACAATTTTGCCTAATTTGCAGCAGCAGACACAAATGGAGGACTCACTAATCGCCTGGATTAATGACTACCTGACAAACATACTTGTGTCTAAAACGATGGTTAGCAGCATAGAAGAACCTCAGGGGACTGTACTCTTACCATTCCTTTTTCAATCTGTACACCACCTCAATATAACAGATATATAATATGTGATTTGCAAAAATACTTCAATTACTTTGAAGATGTCAAGTGTGTCAGGGATATAAGGATAGAGAGAAGTGCTGGACCACTTTGTGACATGGCCATTTTAACAATTAATCTCAATGGTGTGAAACATTTAATCCTAGATTTACAATTTCAGGAAAAACAGGGATAACCTAAACACTGTTTCTACAGGTAGACGTGGTGGTTTTTAGCTAAAACAGACTGGCCTAGAGGCACAACAGTATAGCTATCTACATAAAGAGACAAAGCAGACTGGGCTTCTTAAGGAAGATTATCACTCAGTGTTTGCTGTTATATTCTAAAAATCTTCCATAGGTCTACTGGAGAGAATGAAGTCTTTTCTGCCATCATGTACATTGTAGCATTAGACCCAGGGACTCACTAAACCCAAAGCAGTTTATAAAGAAGGCTGCTTCTGTCCTAGCAACAGAACAGAGCTTCTTTCTGGAACCTCTGGAGATTATTGTGCAAAGAATTATTCATAAAAGGAGAACTATAATGGACTACCCTGAGCATCCTCTTCAGGAGACTGTCATAAAACAGGGTGTTTCTGTCAGGTTCTAAATTAATCGCTGTAACAGAAACCACTACAGCAAATCCTTTCTGTTCAGCATTTAGAACAGCTTTTAGAAGAAATTTGTATTAGGGAATACATTCAATTAGGGATTAATAAAGTATGAAAATCATTATATGTTCATGAAATTAGTGCTTGATCATGTAAGCTATTAACAACAAATGTGTGCCATAACTAATAATTGAAAAAAAAAGGTTTTATGGGGGGGTCTATGAGACTTATAATTTCACAGTTTCCCACCTAACTGATGAACTGGTCATTTTAAGAAATCTTAATTATTAAATCAAGGGGTTAAATTTATTTTATACATATTCTGTTCTGTTTGAAATAATATGCAGATCTGGTCTTTCACAAAAGTTCTGAAGTACTGGTGTTTTATTTATACTTTTCTTAGAGGCGTAGGCATTTCATAGCTTCCTTTCAAAGCTGTGCTGTTTTTTCCATGGTTTTCTGCAAACAACTTCTCTTTATCATTTAATGAAACGTTTGTATAATGAGATGTTTCATAGGATGCAAATTGGCACTATGTCACACTTATACGGTGAGTGGTGGATCAATGTTAAGATACGCAATTGTTAGTCACATTATGGTTTAAGAAAAAACCAAAAACTCCTAATGAGAACAGGGAACACTAGAGAACGCTGTAGAAAATTAAAGAGCAGAGCAGCTTTGACTCAGAATCCACGGGGGAACATTTTTATACAGGTAAGAACATGTTTACACATAGGATTAATCAAAGGGATGAGGAACAGCTGGAACTAATTACAGGGGAAGTACACGCCAAATGAGATAATGGCTAACGTAAATTATCAAAATAAAAACACGGATGAAAGCCGAGCAACCTAGCCTCGTAACTCAAATGTTGGTATATATCTTCTAGGGCAGCTGTGGCTGTTTTCACAATAATCATATTCTGTATACTTATCCATACGTGTAAAGTATGTACAGGATACAGTTCATATACTTTCACCTGTCTCACCAGAATTACGCTGATAACCGTCTCATAAACGTAATCTAAGACATTTGAAACATTGTTTTATATAGATCTAATTAGGGAGCTCTAAATTATAATCTCATTGCAATGTGTATCATGACAATAAGGCTACTCATACTCATACTATTTCATTTATGTCCAATATTGATCTTTTTTTAATTAAAACATTATTGGGAAGTTTGAAATGTTCCCACATCTGTCACACACAACGCTGGATCTGGATACTGAATATGAATAAGTATAGAAGTCAATGAGTGGGAGAAAATAAGGAAGACTGAATGAAAGTGAGGAGGAGGACAACCTGACAGACACAAAGCTGTCAGTTTTGTTCCTCAGAGAAATGGGATGATCTCTCACCATTCGAAAGTTAAAGCTGCCAAGCCATATGCAAAGATGACAGTTTCCCTTTGACAGTTTTTTGGAAAGAGGCGATTGTCACTACTACTGCTGAAATTAACAGCTATGCCGATCACATTTGTGATGGTTTTATTGATTAAATTGAAGGCACCCTCGAAGGAAATCTTATGCAACCATGCAAAATTATCTTTTAGGTAAATATAGAAGGATATCGGAAAGTTTTTTTGGGCAACAACATGATGACAATAATTCCGATGTACTATTTATACCATTCACAATGTTGGAACTTCATCTGTGAAACTTGCATTCAGAGTTGTGCTTCATCCAGCTGGTCATTATTTAGAGCATTTTGTTCTCTAGTTGGATAAAACAGGTTGGTGTCTTTGCAAAGCTCCATCTGTCGATTTGGACCAAAGTCCCTCTGCTGCTGCATGAAGCAACGCTTTGCACATACACACCTATGTGAGAGCTACACACGCACAGAGATGTATTCTTAATGTATTTAAGGAACATAAAAACAAACCCTCAGTTACGCTACAATGTCACAATCCAATATATGAAAATACGTTTATGTACAAAATTCTCACAGTTGATGTAACATGGAAGTGAGTTGTCAGGAATGCTTACTTCCAAGTGTGACCAAATTAAAAACAGGAAAAAAAAGTAAAGGCCATAATGGGCCGGAATAAACTTTTTATCACTAGGCAAGACGTGGCTCACCTAGCCTGACAGGTTTTTTCCCTGCAACAGCAAAAAAAATATTCTATCACTTGGAATGTAAGGACTACATCGTGCAGCATAATACAACACAAGAATAAAAAAAGATTTCATACACAACTTTTATTTTTTAACCCTTACTGACCAGGATTGTCAACTTTCTGAATGCAACCCGAATCTCTAAATAACACAAAGAAGATGCAAAAACGTCTTGTTTAACACGCATTGTATTTTTGTCATGGTGTCAGTATGAAACAGATTTGTTTTACCATAGTTGTTTTCTCTGTCTTCAGGTATCTGAGCGCTGTGATTACGTATACGTCAATGGAAAAGAGACGAGAGGGAAGAAAAGGGTGACACTCAACTTCACCTACAGCTTTTTAAGTGCACAGCTGGAGATGAGTGTATGGATCCCCCGTCTACCATTGCTCATAGATGTAGCTGACCCTGAACTCAGTCAGATTAAGGACTGGAGAGTCCCTGTTAGTGCTGGCAGCAGGAGGTAGGACTTGTTTTGCTGTTGCATTATCACTGACCCCTCATTTTTTTAAAATGAAAAACACGGCAGGACAAAAGAAGATAGGATAAAGCTTGTAAATAATATCCACACAGCAAACTTTACCTTACCTTCTTTCACAAACACTTTCCTTGCTAGTATTCAGAGGTATAACAGATTACTTGATGGCATATGTTATATAACAATGCAACAACAAATTAGTTGCAACCCATGTTTTTTCTGTTTTGTTTTTTCATAGGAAATGCCTGAAAAATTCAATGTTATCATCAGGGAGAGTATCGTGGCTTGGTTGATACAACAAAACAAGTCAACAAGTTACTGGTAGCACAGACCTTTGAGGCCTAAAATCCAGATGCAAACGCAGTTCAGATGTATAATGAGTGCCAAGAAACTCACTAGAGTGGTGTCCCAAAAAGTATTTATCGAAAACGAGGAATACTGATTTGGATTGCTTTGACAAACCCAGAAAGTAATAAAAAGCATGGAAATGCATAAACACAAATATAGGTTGAAGTAAACAATCCTGCGGATAATATGTAATGCTTGTTATCTTTTCATAAATAAAGTTAATTTATTTATTGTTAGTATGTGACATCATCTCCTTTATGTTTACTTATGACAAATGTAAATAAAGTTTATTTTTTTAATTGAGGTCATACACTTGGTTTTAGACATATTTGGTTGTGAAACTGGTGGATTCTTCATTTGTCAAATTTGTCATAATGTTTTCTTATTAGTATTAAAATACATAAAGATCAAAAATTTTCTTTTTAGTGTTTTATTTCACAGTGAATATGTGTAATCTGGGTTAAAGTGAGATTCAATATTCAGGCAGATTGAAAAAATGACAAATCCTTCAAACTGACTTCATAGTGATATTCTTCAAACACCTGACTATGTAATAAAGTCATTTTAACCACAAGCTATCTAAAAATAAAAAAACACAACTAAAAACACCTTGGAGTTCAATAACCAATACCGAGAATAACCTCTACATAAATTAATTGGCAGTTTTTTTGGGATTTGAACATGTATGTGACATATTAACCGGATAAATCATCAGTTATAATCTAATAGAATCTGAAAACTAATATGAAGCTGTTTAAAAGGTCATTTTCAAACATTTAAGTAATTTTTCCAGGAATATATACCCCATCTCATTACTTTAATGTTATAATTTGGAGTGTTCTCAGAGATTACATCCTCAGAGATGATACCCAAAAGCTGCAATCCAGACCGTACATGCCTATATTTTGAAATGTTAAGGTTCATCACAAGGTGTAGAAAGTTCTAAATGGATGCTAGGAAAATGACTTTTGTCTACGAAAGAATAGGACTTAAATGATGGTTATGGTTTAAAAAGTTGCATCTGAATGTATCACAGCTCTTCTTGGATCAGAGGCCTTTGAAGGGATGACATCAAAGTAGATTTGTTTGGGTGTAGCTAATGCATATCCTCATATGCATTAAAGACCAAATGTGGCAAATCTACACACACATCTCATATCAACTGTACAACATGTTTGTGAGGGGATTTAAGAAGCTGTCCATGAATACATTTTTGCTAACCATAATAAACTAAAGCAATGTTGTAAAGAGGATAGGGTTTAATGAGAGACTAAAATTACCACCTTAAGCTATTTATCCAAAACATATTCCTGCATGCCACTGGAAAATGGAATGTATTTCTTCTGGTCTTTGTTTGATTAATACTGACAGTGTGAGGTCTGATGTGTGTTTAACTATACTAGGGGGTCAGGACCAGATAATCTTTTGGCCTTATATATTTAGTGTTTATATTTGAACCTATACGATGAAACACACTTTACCTTTGACTGAGTATATGCCTAGTTAAGCAGTTTTGTATTGCAGCATTTTCTTGCTCAACAGCCAGTTTGCAACAATGCTGATGTTCATTTTCAGCAGTGAGCTTATATAAGCCAATAGTTCTGTCTGGCTGTTGTTTATATTGACTGAATTTTGAGCAAGCTAAGCATATATTAAAACCATCAGCAAAGACCGTAAATATAATCAAACCTATAACACAGTGCTTGAAATAAAATATGTAGTAAAACATATCAATAAATGAAAATTTGTAAAGATTTTGGTAAATTGTTGTTTTTTTGGGGGGGTTTTATTTATGAAATCTGTTGGTTCTCACATGTACATAAAGGAACTTTATAAAGAAGGTATAGTATTTGTAATTTGCAGAATACTTAAAAACGTGTACATTGAGGCTAACCACCAACCACTAATCCAGTTAAGAATAAGTTCATCCATTTTCCCATAAGTGAAAAGGGCCCCTCATTAAAGTCTGCTACCATGCCTGACCTGTCACTCACTGCTAAAAACAGGCCCTGACCCCCATGTTTCTGCTGCCAGCCACTAATGTCACCTCTTTGTGGACTGCTGTCCCCTCTACTCATGTGAATGAAGGAAAGGGGGGGGGGGGGCTACGATTAAGACAGGTTAGGAACTAAGCCATTAAACCTAATAGAAACTGTCATGGTCATTCCCCCGTGCCACCTGACCTGCATGGAAGCAAGTAAAGCTTGGAGCAGCGAGAATCAAAAGTGCAGGATAGAAACAGAACAAGAAAGAAAAGATAAATTACCTGAATGTAGGGGCTTGCAAAGTGAGAAACACGTGGCACTAAAAATGTACACAACAGCAAATAGATTTACATTACAGATAAATAGTTGGAACAAAGCTAAAAGGAAAATAACTTAAATCAACATTTCCATAAAATAAGTACCTCACCCTTTAGAGATTTCTTCAGAGTTCTTATTTTGTAATACTTGAATGCTTTAGATCATCAGAAAAGAAAAGCTGATACATTTATTTAAAAAATAAATAAATAATAAGCTAGCCCTATGTGAAACGTTATTGCTGCCTAAAAAGTACTTGTCTTTTCATGCCATCTGAATCAGATTCAAGTCCAGACATTGACTAAGCCCGTCCTAAACATTGATTTATTTTATTTTACTTTTTAGCCATTTACAGACGCCATTGCTGGGACTAGATAAGTTATCCTTGAGGTTAAAGGTAAAGAAGAGGATCTTCAGCTCATTCTCATTTTCGCAACACTGCGCATGCGCCACCTCATCTCCAGTAACGCCCCCTGATATTGGGAGAGCGCACGTCCTCAGCACATGCAGTCTGTTTACATCTGCGGGACCACAGCCTCTGGCGCCGAATTGGACTTATTACAGAATTGATTGCTTTTACAGCAATGAATTAGCTACCAAAAGGTTATTTGTTTAGGAAAACGCTTGTACAAGAACATTTGACAGTAATTAATGATTATCAGTGATAAATAATCATGCCATTGGGTAGTATTCCACATGAAGGCTGCAAAGCTTGCGACTTCTGACGGACCCTGTGTAGCGATTACAACACTTGTGTCAAATCAACACAAATCCTTCTAAATGAGCAGGTATGAGCACCTTACCTGTCTTGCAGAAACTCCGCGACGAGTTGATTGGTTTTGAATCCCTTTTCGGCATTCAATGTCGGCCACAGCACAAAGCAGTAATCTCCGAGACAAACTCGTGTTTTTTTCATCTCTGCAGCCGTCTTTCTTTTTTTATCAGCGACTTCGAACACGGTTTTTCTCTTGCGAGCTTCCATTCCATCAAAATTTCTACTGAAAAGATCCTCTCCTATACCTTTAAGGTCACAAACAGAAAGCATTCATATGTTTCATGAATCAGTGCAAAGGGACAGAGGGAATAATGACACTTTCCCAAAGGGCTTTGTGTTTAATGTCAAATCTAGAAGGACAAAACTGTAATATTCTAGGAACACCAGTTCTTACAATATTATGTTGTGGACCCAATCAGGGCCTTTGTACTTTTTACAGTCGATTTCATCTTCAAAATTTGTTATGGATGTCATCTTTGGCCATTTTCCTTTGTGTTGTTGAATCATGAACAACCACAATGGATCAGATGTCAATCTGCCCTTGGGGTAACATTTTTACACTGATTCTTCTATAAAAGCTCACTACTAGTCCTTGTTTCCTCAATTCGTGGACAATCGATTACAGTGTGTTTTATTGAAGTCCTAAAACATCAGCTCTGGCTTCCCTTTCCAGACTGAAAAATGTATTTTGTTCTCAGACAGCTGATATTTGGATTTCTTGATTCTATTTGTACAAAGGTAATTCAGCACATGTGCCAAACAATTTCTTATATGGCCAGGTTTGTTTAAATACTTTGTTTCCCTTAAGAGATTAAAGTTGCATTTGAATACTTTTCTTTGTGTAAAATTAAAGTGAATTTAAAATTTCTAAAACATTTAAGAGTAATGAGAAAGCATTTTTGTTTTCACTCCAGTGGATCTGAATGTCTTTAGTATTAGTAGTCAAACAAAATACAACATACAAAAGTGAATCAAATGGAGATTTACTGGCAACACATAATATTTTCCCCATCGAAGCTTCCTTCCTACTTGGAAAAACCTAAAGGTTATATTTTAAAGTAAAAAAAGATCATTTAACTTTATTCGGAAATAAAGTATAGCTCACATCAGTTCCAAAATTCAACTGTAGGGTTTCAAAACAATTTCAGTGTAGGAATTTTAGTTTTTATGACACAAAGCTTCTGGGGTGGCCGTATCTGCAAAAAATATGCCGAGGGCCAAATAAATAAGAGGCGTACGGAGAAACATCAGTTGCCCTTTTAAAGAAAATGAGAAAGCAACCTAGGCAGCACTTTTCCTTTGAAAGTTGATCTCCGTGGATTTTTTTAAAATTTAACTCTGGGAGAATGGCTTTTGGAAAACTAGGCATGCATGCAGAAAAACATGATTTGCAAGCATCCAGTCCATCAGCTCTTACATTAAAAATACATCTTTAGCTTTGTAAATCCTCTGCTACTGTGCTCAAAATAAGTTTGCTATATTAATGATGTCTAACCTTGATCAGTTTAACTCATGAACTAATCAGTTAAATACACTCTTTCATTTTGCCGTATAGATACGAGAGACTCAGTGATGACGATGATGCCAATGGACACGAAGAGACAACAGAGAATGCTTGTGTAGCCCAGTACCAGAGCACCTCCCTGCATGTCCTCACACAGTTTGTTACAGATGCAGGGGAATTTAGAGGTGCCACGGAGGAGGGTGGACCAGTTCTACAGAACTTCTTGCTGGGTACAGACTGGCATGTGGATGTCACACAGCTTGTCAAGGAATCTTTAAGAGTACGGGATCCAAAGATTGCTGAGCTCCTGGAGAGTGAACTGCTAATTGGACTAAGCTCTGGAACCACCAAACTGCAGGTAGTATGACTATTAATTTCATGGGGAGGTAACTATTAGAAATGATCCAGCTTGTAAAACAACATAGGGGATTAGGTAAAGATTGTATTTTGGGGACACTTTTTGGTGAACAAAGAATCATATTTTATGTACATTTACAACTAGAGTAAGATGTTTGGTAAGGGGATACAAATAAGGCACAACCGGCTAAAGATGTTTTGAAAAGTTATTTCTCACAGAACAATAGCTAAAAAACTGAATTTAAAGATTTACAATAAAGTAGTGGGATTAGGGTGACCAGATCACAATTCACCAGATGGGGGACAAAGGCTATGTTTATGTGGGACAATGTGGGACATTGGGACAATGTGCGATACCAATGCATCAAGGTAGTCTAATAGAACTTTTGAAAATATAAACATGTCTATTCTGCCCCTTTGCTTAAAACATTAATATGCTTTGCAATTTGGTTGATTCAGTAGTACATAATAACCTGCAAACAAAACCTAAATATATCCTATTTAAATGCAACATTCCCAATTTTTCTCATGTGAGAAAACATAGTCAGCATGATGCTTTCATGCTATTTCACAGTCCCTCTCAAGTTAACACACCTGACAGTGCACAATCAAACAGAACAGACAATCAAGGCTACAATTATATTGCAGTTTAATGTGCCTTTTGTCCAACAACTGAGAGCAACAACATAACCCCAGCACAACTCAGAACACCACATTCAAGTGTTTGCTCTACTAGAACAATACTGACCCACATATTCAAGTACAACATAGTGCAAACAGGCTGATTATCTGTACAATAAAACTCCCTAAACTCAGAATTACATAAATTAACTACAGAAAAAGAAATGTATTTGAAAATGATCTGCATTTACCTGACAATGCCAGCTAAAGTCACTACATAAAATAAGAAATAAATTTTTTTTATAACAGAAATACAAATCAAAACTGGTCAGGAGGAGACAAAAACTTATATTAAATAAAACATTTTTAAAAGTTTTGTCCATCATAGCAACACAATCAGTGCTCTTCAGGCACCAAGGAGAGAACCCGGATGATTTTTATTTTACAGCTGGGAAGCCTCCTTTTGAGCGATACATTTTCTGTGAGTCTGGCATTGTCCGTGTCGTCTCACGTCATATTCACCTCGGTGTGTGATGGAAAACTGACTCAAGCACACTTTGACCCAGTCAAGTTTCACACAGGGATATATAATTTCCCAGTCTGCATTGTAGCCGCATATCCACTTCTTGACTGTTGTAGTTGGTGCTGTCCTCCATGTCTCTGTCTCATCCTTTGGTCTCACCCTATTGTTCTGACTCTGACCTGATTTGAGTTAGTGGGCGTGCCCACGCCCGGTCCCAGTTTGATTGACATGATTGAACAGCCCGCACCGCCCCCTATTTGATAAATTGCAGATTATAACTGACTGTCAATAACAATGCAAGACAAGGTCTCAATTTGCGGGACGTGTAAAAAGCAATAAAAATGTGTGACTGTCCCGCACAAAGCGGGACATCTGGTCACCCTAAGTGGGATTGTCTAATATGGGTGATTTGAAGATTACAGCAATAACAAAAAGACAGGACGTAAAGCTTTTTTTGCTAAAAGTGACTAAAATTAGAAATATTTTAAATATGTGAATAAAAGGCACAACACAGAATGAGCATTTGGAAACAAAGAGAAAGTACTGTGATGGTTTATGCATGGTCAGAATGGGTATTTGTGATATAGCTTAAAGATACTGAATTAGAAGTTGGCAGGGAGGAGCAAAATAAGTTCTAAACAAATGCTCAATAAATAGTCTTGTACAATTAAGGACCAATTATTGTTCTTAAAAACAATGTACTACACAAATTTAAATGATTAGTGCAGACAATAGGTAATTCCGCATTCCTTCTTCCTGAAGACCTGCCATGTGATTGGAGTTGTTCACTTACTTTTTTCCAAACTGTGATTCGTTTTTATTCTAAATCTAAAACCTTTCATCCTCAAGCAGTAGCTGAATTAAAAAATGTAGCAGCAACACAGTTTTCATCAAACCGCCTTTTTTATTCTTCAGTTCCTGATGACAGTTTAGATATAGAACCTTACAAATTGTTGCGTGCTTGGACTGTATGCAGTAAAATGAATACACCAACTTCAATGTATTGTTTTTCAACCTAAATACCTGAAATCACTTGTATACGGGTGAAAATTGTATGCACTTTGTGCACAATTATTAGAAAAGTGCTGTTTTTAAGTGATTTTTTTTATCACCAATTGCAATGCTTTGAGTAAATCTACAATGCTAAAAAAAAGTTAAGTGAGGTTTTAGCTTAGATACAAGAATATTAATATTTGGACACCTGTTATTTTGGAAAATTTTTACAACAAACAAGTTTTTCCATCTCAATTTTATTTTCCATCTATTTTGGTTTTTAATTCAACTCTGGTTATTTATACACAATTATTTGCCTATCAAAATCAAAATTTGTTTAAAAAATATTGAATCTAAATAAACCCAACATATTGCATCGAGACATTGACTTGCAGCATTCGCTCTTCCTGGATCAGCTACAGCAGTCGCTTATACAGAGCATGCATCTGTGACAGTGAGAGAGAAAACTGCCCTTTTACAAGAACAAAGCTCCAACGGAATCTTGTTCTGTACCAGTGGCAATCTACAGCGTTCGACTCTGGGTTTAAACAGACAGAAGACACAAATAGCAGCAGAGGGAACAAAAAAAGTTAATAGGATGAGATGGAAAACATTGACTTGCTGGCAGCACCACTAGGCAATGTCCACCTCCATGAAGGTGTTTCAGCTAACAGAAACGCCAGAACAGTTATAGTTTCTATGAAGGGAGAAACACTGAGAGAGAAAAAAACAGTCAACAGCTAATTAACTGCAACCATACCTGATAATTTTGGTTGCAGTTATTTTGATTTGATAGTTCTATGATCACGCCTTAATATCTTAGCAATATCAGTAGGGCTACAAGCCTCTGAGAAACTTGGTCTTTTTTTTACTTTTTGCTAAGTTAAATCTTTTTCTAAACAGTTTGCCAAAATAAAGTATAAAAGTTGCCTAGTAATTTTGTGTATCTTGATGTAAAATTAATTCAGTTTTTGGTCACCCCCTCACTGCAACTCTTAAATCCTTTAAGCATTCAACTTTATTCAGCTTGAAGTTAGAAAATATGCCTTTAAACAATGCTGTGGTCAAATACTCACTTGCCTAATAATTGTCCACACAGTGTACATGCACAAAAACAGAAGCAATAGTTTTCACTACTTTATTACCACCCCTTGTCAAAGCTATCAGTGGCACTCCTTTTATGAAAAACACTCACCTTGAGGTCTAGGGAAAGGAATGAGATGTTAGATGTGATGTTCAGTCTTTTATAGGCTTTTGTTCTTTATTGGTGTGTTGAAGGCTGTTTCCAACATGAACTTTGTACGTAATAGTGGAGATTGTTAAAGTTCACATTTAATCTGGAAGCAATAACATTCCTTTTGATTATCTGAAACTTGTTATATTAGAACTCGTGAAAAATCTTATGTGGCACTGATTAAGGTTGAAGGTAAAGAAGCTTGTGGCCTAAGTTGGTATGTGTAAGAGCTAGAAATATAGTTGCTCAAATGTTGCGAAAACAACAATTAAAGGAGTATTTTAAAGCAGTGGTGTGATTCATATGTGGTACTTCATATTTTAAAAGAGCACAGAAATTTATTCCGGGGTACGTTTTTATATATTACATCCACATCTTGTTAAAATTGTCCACTAATATTTTGTAAAAGATTTTACACACCATACGAGCTGTGATGTGCATTTTTTTCATTTTTATTATGTAACCTAAAACTTGTCTCAGTCATTTAATATCATAAACACATGATATAATGATCTGGTCTCTATCAGGTTAAAACATAATTTCCAGTTGTACAGGAACAAAACATGTGTTTCACTGCCATTATATGGTTAACTAAAAGGAATCTAAAATAAAAAGTTTTGGTGGAAAAATTAGGATGTTTCCCTGTTTTTTACAATAATGAATTATTATGAATTATGATTTGTATTAGACAAAAAGCACTCTTCATCAAATCTGTTTAATTTTTAAAAGCATGAATGCACACCTTTCAAGAAGTTATTATTTTACCTTGTCAGCCCAAACCAAATCATTGGGATCTTTAACATCTTTAAGATTTTTTAGAAATGCCAAAAGGGTTTTAGTGTTCTTTGATTTCAACTGTTGCTTTTGCCTTGGAACTCTTAATAAACACTGGGAAACAAGTATTGTAGGGAATCAGAGGTTAATTTTGACTGGTCACTTTCAATATAGGCCCCCGGTGCAATACATGTTATTATTGGTACTTTTATGACCTACTGTTTGATTTTTATGTTGTTGTTTTTATGTTTTATTTTTTTCTTTCCTTTTTGGAGTAATGTTTTTTAGGTTGGCCTCATACGATAAGGTTTTACCTTGTTCCATATTTTCTTTAGTTTCGATTTTGGACATATGTTTTTTTCTGGAGATCATTTAGCCATCATTTTGTCAGAAGTTTTTATTTTTATTAATTTTTTTTATAGACATTTCTTAATTCTACAGTTCATGCAGTGATAAGGCCAAACAATGAATAATACTTTTTCATATTAAGCCAAATAGATTTGATATTCTAATTTCCCTTAATTAATAACAATATCCGTTTAAAACTATTACTTTGTTATTCACATTTTTTTATGTCATGGTACTGGGTTGCTTTTGGTTTTATCAGAGACTGCATCTTGATTCGTTACCTCCACTGCCATGTGTCTAATCCTTGCGTGTGTCTAAATATCTTCTCACCTCCTTCATCTGTCCCCTTCTATTTTTTTTAAGTATGTCAGGATTAATTTTTACGTTATTTCTGTAATTCAATTAAAACCATCATAAACATTCCCAGATTTTCTGCCTTTCGATCCACTACTAACCCCTCAAATCCTGATACAAGGAATGTGCATTTTAAAGGATGGAGCAGAGAAGCAGTGTGTGCTACAGCGGGAGCTGGCGCAGAGGCGCTCCTGGTGGGATGACGCAGAAGGCTGCAGGGTTCCAGCCTGGCATTTTGTCAGTCATAGGCATCATGAAAGACAGCCTGCCTGATGCCTCTTTGCTGAACGCCACAATAAGCCCTACCGTTCGGTGGGCTTTCTTCCTGTCCCCAATGGTCGGGCTCAGGTTCCGACTTTTGCTTTCACATCACTGGCTATGTCCCTAGCTTTCTCGCAGCACCTCCAACTCTGGGTCTCCCCAGAGGAGCCTCCAGCAGTTCCTGGTCTTTGAGCTTTTTGTTCTTCTCTTTCTGCCTCCTAACTATCACACTCTACTAGCCAGGTCAGCAATTTCATCCAGTTGCAACAGTCTTGCTGTGAGGCAGATGATAATCTTCTTACATTGGAAGATGCAGCTGAACAATATCTGACCCCGTTCTGGAATAAATGACCCTTCAAATACCCACTTTCACGTTTCTGATCCCCCAAGTCATTTACACTAACCAGTTCACCTCAGTTGGTTCCAGCTGCTGCAGCGGCCCCTGAGCTTCTGCGTCCCACATTTTTTGATGCTGTTGTTTTTCCGCTTCATGTCACTTGAATGTGCCAGAGCAAGCTTTTCAGCAGAAGCTCTTGTTACCTTTGTGCCTACATACCAGTCCCTGAGATCTCCAACGTTTTTGATTTGGAGCAACTTCTTGGGCTCCTTTATGGTTTCCTGGCTGAACTAGTCAGTGCTCCTGCTCCAAAGATTTGACTTTCAGGTTTTGTGGAAGTTGTGTCTTTGTCTCCACAGTCCAAACCTTTCTTAAGGGTTTACTTTTGGATTATTTACTGGCACCCTTATGTGACTTTTCCTTTTCCTGTAATTACCTCTTGTGGTTTTTTATCCGTGGATCTACACTTGCTCTCTTCCTTTCCTATTTCAGTATTTGTCTGTGTTACTGGAATACAAGTGAAACCGTCATGGAACTTCGAAGATCTTGTGTACTTGTCCATCCACCACTAAACTCACAACTCTCACAATTTAATGATCAAAAACATCATAGTGTGACAAACAAGAAGGGAAGTACTTTGTATTGCTCTGTTTATACAGAGGCATATCACCAAAAACAAATGCACTAAAACTGAGTCTAAACCAAGGATATAAGGCACAGTCCTTGGAAAAAAGGATGACAAGCAACTAAATCCTAAAAATGTTTTAAATGTAACTGGATGAAAACCTAACCAAAGCGTAGAAATGGGATAAAACAAAAAGAATGAGTTTTATTAAATACATTTTAACATCTCAACACATAATATTTTACTTTGAAAAATTATATAATCTAGCCTCTGACTTCAGAAAGTAAATAAAAGAGTTCCAAAAAGGGAACGAGACTGAAAAACAGCAAGATTGTTCCCGGTGAGGCATAAACACTTAAGCCTATCAAGCTTACACCTATGCAATGTATCATTCTCTCAGTCTCACCAAGCAGCTCAGTGACACATGATCACATTTTCTCTCTCTCTCTCTCTGTCTCTTTCACACACACACACACACACACACACACACACACACACACACACACACACACACACACACACACACACACACACACACACACACACACACAAACAAACAAACAAACATAAACATTCTAAAGATGCACAAACAATCCCAGTCCTATTTACTTAATCATACAATCAAAATCTTGCTCAGGAGACTACAGACGTCACTCTTACACCATAAATCAACAGCGGCTTGACATTTACAAGACAACACAACAAAGAGAAATACATTGTTGAAACACAGGGCATAAAATTCGACCTCTGCTGCTTCTTTTTTTGCATTTCTAGTCCCTATTGACACGCACACAAAGTTCTGTAAAGGTTCCTGTTTTATTTTTGTATTTGGATTTAGTAAATCTCTGCAATTGTAAGTGCAGTTAACCTTTAAAACTAAAGGGTAAATTTTTAACAGATCCTCAATTATCTTGTTCACTAAATCAGTATTGTATTGTGTATTTACTCTGCTTTAAGTTTTATTGTAAGGCAAATTTCGGGAATAAATCCATTTAAGGACTCTCTGACAAAAAATTCTGTGCTGCTAAATTTTGCTATCATTAGTGTACGAGTCAGGTATGTGGTTTGAGTAAAAATAAGTTTAGTGTTATTTTGTTATTTGCTCATGCCTAGATCTAGCTCTATAAAGGATTTTCAGGGGTTTAGGGTTGTGAAGGCAATTCTTAATCTGCATGGAGATGTTAAAAGACAAGAATTTGACAGGCCTGAATACAGAGGGGTATGCCTGGGAAGGGTCTTTAATTGCTCTCTTGAGCGAGTTGAATAAATCTGTAGTCTTCAAAGCTGTTTTGAGAGGAAAGGTTTCGACACTCCTGGAAACCTCATGCGAAAATTTCACAATGATGGATGTAGGTGAAAGGTAGGATCTGCAGTTTCTGTGATGGGATGGAGGCCAGACATAGTTAGGGTAAAAAAAGGATGAGAAGCAATCTGACTGCAACAATGTCAAGGTAAGCGCACTGGAATGTCTGAACATCTCCTAGTTGGCAAACTGGCCGTAGTTGGAAGAGGAAATATATTTTTGAGGGAGAAACACATCATCAGCAGGGTCATCTCTGCAGTGTCAGAAGCTTTTATAGGGTTGAAAGATGCTTAGTGTGTTTCTTTAGCCTGTGTTTCTGACATATCTGCATGGATGAAAGATCACCCCCTCCAACTGAACCTCTCCAAAACTTAACTGCTTGTCATCCCAGCCAAGGAAGGTATTCACCACAACATCAGCATCAGGTTAGACTCCCTATCTGTGGCACCCACTAAGGTTGTAAGAAACCTGGGCGTCATGATCGATGATCAGCTGACATTTTCGGATCAGGTTGCCTCTGTCGCTCGATCGTGTCGCTTCTCTCTATTCAACATCAGGAAGATAAGGCCATATCTAACTCAACGTGCGACACAGCTCCTAGTACAGACCTTGGTCATTTCCCGCCTTGACTACTGCAACGCCCTCCTAACAGGTCTTCCAGCCTGTGCTGTGAGACCGCTACAGATGATCCAGAATGCTGCAGCTCGCTTGGTTTTCAACCAGCCAAAGCGATCGCATGTCACACCCCTTTTCACTGAACTCAATTGGCTCCCCTTAGTCACGCATGAAATTCAAATCACTAATGCTGGCATACAGAGTGTTTGATATATCAGCTCCCATCTACCTCAACACCCTCTTAAAGCATTACGTCACTGTCCGCCCGCTCCGTTCCTCCAAGGAGCGCCAACTAACGCGTCCAAAGCCCCGCGCAGGTCAATCTAAACTCTTCTCATTTGCGGTTCCTCCCTGGTGGAACGACCTTACGTGCTCTATCAGAGCATCAGATTCTCTTTCGACCTACAAGAAATCCTTGAAGACCCAGCTCTTCTGAGAGTATCTATTGCCCTGAAAGATCTAAAAGCATTTATTACCCCCCCCCCCCCGATATTAGTTAGCACTCAGTGTATGGTACTTGGGTCTTCTGTGTTTAAATGCTGTAAATGAGTCTCATCATGAATGTTAAATCCTCTCCTAGCATATTGCGGGTAAATTGCGTCGTAGTTCAATGGCAAACCCTCTTTTTGTAAGTCGCTTTCGATAAAAGCGTCTGCTAAATGCATAAATGTAAATGTCTTTAGCACCCTTTTATTCTTATATATTAGTGTCAATTTAAGAGTCCAAATATGCATCTTGCTGACCTAAAATTAATATTAGCTTTTGTTTTATATACTAGCATAACACGCATAACAATTGAGTTTCAGAATATGATTTTGCTAAAGAACCTACCAATAATAAATTATGAAGAACATAGGCAGGACATGTCATCATCCTATTTTGCTTTAATTTTATTTCTGTCTCATATCAGTTTAGAGGAAAGCTGTCATATTCCCGCAAAACGCTATAACAAATCGCAAGACAATTTAGAATTCAGTTCTGAGACACACAGTGTTTTTTTTAACTATTCAAGGGTATTCAGCTATTCACTTGGCTTTGTGAGAATCAAAAAGAGAAAACACGAATGCAGAAAAACAGGGTATTGGGTCTGGACAAATGAGGCAGTGATCAGTGCTGACAGTTCATTATGGCTGGTAAATGCAGCTCTGTGGGGGAGGCTGAAGGAAATACTGGAGCCCTAATTGGAGCGGATGGAAGAGATTCTCATCTCAAAACAATATTACAGCTATTTACATGCTAAAACTCTGGCTACTCTGAAGGTTGGGGGCATTTCTTCTGAAGGTATAGATTAGAATGCAGTTTTGTTTTGGGTTTAAACCCAATGTTGTCAGTTTTTTTTGATATAGAGCAATTCTTAGTGTAAGGTATTGATTTTGTCTGTAAAATGTAAAAAATTACTTTTTATAAATATTTTGCTGAAGAACCATTAAATATGTGCAAAAATGCACATATTTAAATGGTTTTTCATTTTAAAGAACCCATAATTTTAGAAAACAATTTTCTGTAAACATTTATTTAGCCCTCATCATCTTATAGCCACTAACTATGTGCCGTGCAATTGATATTCGTCAGATATGATTTAATCAGTAAATAGTGTTAACGTGTCAGAAAATATTTTTTGTTTTTTATTTTTCGATAAAAACAGACGTTCTAAAAAAGGTTTCAGAGGTTTGTTACAGAATATTTTTGATAGAGTATAGTTGTGTATACATATGAAGGCCAAGGAGCACATCAGACAGAGAAATTTAAACTATAGTCAGGTTATGACATAAAATACCTTTCCAAGCATTGGACACCTGACAATAACAGAGCACTCTGTCTGTCATCTGAAAACTGTCACAATTGCAAACCTAGCTAAACATGTTTTTACAGCCAAATTGAGAGGTGGGCATTTATCTGAGAAGCAGCCGAGGGTGCCATGGTAAAATTGATGTTTTCTGTCTTCTGCCTGTGACAACAAAAAATATTTCATACTACTGTGATAGCACCGTATTCACACTAAAATGTGATGGTGGCAACAGCTTTAAGCATACAGCCAGAGCGAAGGTGAAATGGTTTAAATGATCAAGCTAGTATATGATGCTCTTTAACATATTTGGAGGCTTCAAGTTCAGTTGAATTAGAATGTATGTGTACTACAGTCTTGTCTGTATACTTGTGTAAGTCTATGTTACCATCAATGATGTTAAAAAGAGAACCCAGTATTTATCTTTGTGAAAAACTTGCTGAACACTTTATAAAGTCGTTTCCTAGCCTAACACATCTGGTTTAAAATATCCAAACCAGAGTGCAAGGCATAAAAATACATTTAGACAATGTTACGAAAACATTGGTCTGCTGTATTATATCCTTTACATAAAGCTACTACTTTTTATATCAAAATTTCAAAGGCCAGTGATATTTTTGGCAGGAATCATATATCATTTTATAAAATGCATTGTGCTGTCCTTTAAAGAAAAGGTATTGCAGAAGGCTACAGGCAAAAAACTACAATCAAAATTGTTTCCTCCTATTCAGCTTTAGTATAACGACAATAACTTTATTTTAGAGTAAAAGCACAAAGATGTCTTTGTGCTTTTACTTGATAGATTAGACTTTAGCTAACCAACGTTAGAAACAACATAATTATATTTTACACTTGTGAAATTTGGCTGAAAAACCAGCATGAGAAATAAGGAGTAAGAATATTTATTTTTTCATGTTATAGGTTTTGTCCCCTCTAACGTCATCAGTGCTGGGCGAGAGGAGCATCAGGGTCCTCAATGATAAAGTGAGTGTGACAGAGCTTGGGGTGCAGTTGGTTTCTGGACTTTCTTTATCTCTGCAACTGAGCCCTGGAAGCAACAGGGCCATTGTTGCTACTGCAACCACACAGGAAGTCATAGAATCACTGACACAGGTAAAACTTTATGTTAAAAACATGTTTTTTTAAAGTTTCATGATGCATCATAATTTTTAAATTCTTGTCTTACCTGTTATATTAATACTTTTTTTTAACATATTTTATAACTTGATCATAGGTAGATCATAGTGACTGCTGATCTATATTGTTGTATTTTTCCTGATCTAACATTTTTTTTTGCTAGTTTAAATTTAGGGAAAAGCCATTAAATTTGACAATTTTGGTTTAGTTTTTTACACTGTAATTAGTGCCTCCTCTTTTGGTCTGCATCCAAAGGGAGTGTAAAGATTTATATTTGTGATTTTGTTGTTAATTTACAAATTACAGCTGTCGCGAATTTAAATTTGGTATGCTTTATGTTTGTTTTCACAGGAATCCATCATAAGTGCATGGCTTCAGTTCAGTGATGGATCTATGACTCCCCTGGACAACTACAACCCTGCTCATTTTACCCTGGCAGCCACATCTTTGGATGAACAGGTGGTGGTTGTGCAGCAGAGTGCAAAATGGAAATGGCCCATTATTGTTGCTAAAGGTCAAGGCCAAGGTTTGCTTGTGCGTGTTGAGATGAGTCCATCGGAAGTATGCCAGAAGTCCAAACGACGTTCTGCCTTAGCCACTGGAATGGTGAATGTACAGGTAAGGTTTGGCCTGTCAGGGGAACAGTACAGACAACCAGGAGACAGAAGGACACGTCCAGATCCTCCTTATGGTGGATCTATATCTGACAGTGACTCTGGATTAATAAACCGTGCTGCCACAACTATTAGACAAGTTCCAGTGAGAACTAATGGGGGACGCTTGTCATCAAACAGTGGAAACAGGAACCTAAATGACTTTTCCGAATACCCAGAGTTGCCTCGGAGTCGCAATACTGATGAAGACTTGTTGCAATCACGACGAGCCCTCACAGATTTGGAGATTGGTATGTATGCTCTGTTGGGAGTCTTCTGTCTGGCCATCCTGGTTTTTCTCATCAACTGCATCTCTTATACATATAAGTACCGAAGTAAACACCTATCTCTAGAGGCCCCAGAGACTATGCCTCATGCCCATGACTGGGTTTGGCTTGGCCAGGAGGAGGGGCTTTGTCTGCAGCAACAGCAGCATGAAGAACTGACCGGTACCTTGGAGGAAGGTAGTCAGCTTTTAAATGGAGGTTTCCAGCGCAGTAGTATGGAAGGTGGTGGATGCACCTCAAGTGGAAGAGATATAAGGAATGAATCAATTAACTCACCCACCACCAAGAGGAAGAGAGTGAAGTTCTCCACTTTCTCTAAGGTAAAGTCTAGCAATGGATGTCCAGCTCTTACAGCTTTGCCACTGGTGCAGACCAGTGATATAAAGTGGGTTTGTCCAGACATTGAGCTTGGAGACTCAAAGAATCTAAGGAACTACATGGAAAAGCTTAATGAGAATGCTATTAAGAACACAGCATAAAAGGTTCTGGGTGTTTCCATTGAACTATAGAGAAACTCACCTGAATGCCTTCATGATAAGGAGGAAGAGAAGGGGAATATGAACTGGACAGAGTAAAGATATAATCGAATGGCTGTAGTTTAACTGAAGACCTCACCTGGAAAACTAAATTGATGACTCAGAGTTTTCAGACATGGTCAAGCAAACTTTTTACAACAAGACAAGAATTTCCCCACAGCAGCATAGATAAAAGGTTTAAAGATGAAAACTGCATTGTTGCTTAAATGTAAGTTCTTTGTCTTCTTATGAGCTTGATATTTCATTTTGATTTTACTCTTTGCTTTTATTTAAATCATGTTTTAATGTTCTATATGTTGTGATTTTATTTCAGATTTGTTTTCTACAGTAGTTATAGATCCTTTGCTTTGAGCTGGCAATTATCGAACTTATAAAACAAAAATCTCAAGCAATGTTGTACTGTTTATAAATACAGAGTTGGATTTAGAGTTACTATATGTATGGAAACCTTTTGAAACCTTTTGTGAAGTGCTGTTTGGTTTGGTTTTATTTTGGTTTAGTCTCCAAAAGTCAGATCCATGCATGATTTTATTTATGAAGAGCCATGTGTGTCTGATCTGAAAATATGTAGATAATACCAGAACACTTGGAGACAATTTAGTACTGTGTTATTAAATTCCCTTTTCATGGTTAAGTTTCAGGTTCGTATATTTCTATTATTTTAATTATGTTTGTTGGTCCCAACATTTTCTACATTTGTGTTTTTTGTAGTGATCACCCGCTCTGGATACACAAAAGTAGCATTACTGCAACATTTGAGTGGAATATTTTTCCAATTGTTTTAGAATTTCTGCAGAAGCAAAATTTTGATTTCTACCTAAAGCATAAAAAGACAATTGAACACAATGCATCTGTTATTTATGGGAACTCCTGGTAAAGGTGTTTACAAATCTTTAGGCCTAAGAGACCTTCCACCTTCGTTCTTGAGATTGTTGGCTTTAGACACCAAACTTGTGTCTATGTCATGTCTTGTAATTTTGGATATGGCCAAGTTTAAAGTATTGTTATGGAAACTCTTTCCTAACCTTAAAGGAATAAAAACACACCCAACCGCAGCTTAGGACACACTACCATTTGCATTACAATTTACCTTTACCCTCAGTTTCGTTAGCAGTAGGGAAGGTCTGGTTTAACCTCTAGCTTTGTCCAGTCGAAAAGGCATGTTGACACAAAAACATTTCAGTTTGAAAACAGTACGAAGTTCCAGAATGGTGCCAAGCCGATTTCAGTCACAGTCACACAAGCATTTTTGAAATTTATATGGACACAGTTGGGCAGTTTGAACCGATAACCAATCCAACTGATAACACATCTCACCAGCAGCCAATAAAAAAGAGTATGATCTCTAAAAATATTGGTCCACTTTTTGTCTGCTTTTTATTTTGTATCTGTATAACAAAAAGAACATAAATTCACTGGGCATAAATAAACAGACAACGCAGTGAGATACTTGTATAGCCAAAACTAAAACATACTAAATGGTAATCATTTGAAATAAACCAAACAATTCTCGCACATAAAAGTAATGGGTCGTGATTTATTAAATAAACATTTGTGAATAAATAATTTTGCACATAGAATTCAACAATTTTTTGTGTTTTTTCTGTGACCCAGGCATTACATTGTTGTCTATGAATATCTGACATTGATACATTGAAGCTTGCATTGGTGGTGATTCCCAAACCTAAACTCACAACCTTAAATACCATTTCCAATTTCATGCTGTGAGAATTCTGCATTTTTTGAATGGCATGATCTCTTATCTTCTACTTTAAAAAGTTCCTTAGAGAAAATATTCTGTGTAATTTTTCACATTTTCCATGGACCACATTCCTTGTTACACCAACCTCCAAAAGATGCGTGAATGTTGAACTCTTGTGCAACAGCATATTCTGACCAAAAAAAGAGGATGTTTTGAAAGCTTTTTTTTTTTTAAATACATTAATGCACACACACACACACACACACACACACATATATATATATATATATATATATATATATATATATATATATATATATATATATATATATATATATATATATATATATATATATATATATATATAGGGTGGGGTGGTGCAATAAGGAATGTGACATCCAGTATTCTTATATAGTATTGCAGATTCTTATTTCATTCTCATCTAGAATTCCAACTAAATTGGATCCCAAAAGCCAATCATTGGGCTAAAAAATATGTAAAACCTTGAAATTCACAAAAGTGGAACCTTAAAAATGTGATCCCTTTTCCTGTACAACTGCATTAGAAAGGTTATTTTTTCCCTTTATATCTCTGTTTGACAAATGAATGCTTCATTAATTAAAGCTTAAGGTGATTTTTTTTTCTTGAATAAATAGTCCGATTTTAATTTACCGAGAAGTTTCATTTCTGTATGCAGATGTTTGAACAGCATAAGTTAACTCCGTTGTTAATTTTACTGTGGCTGACAGCTGCAACAGGCAAGAGTATTTTGCTCTTCCATTTAACACTCATAAATTAAACATTTAAACATGCATGTCCGTACCATTATTTTACCAAACAAGATTTATTTCTTTTCTTAAATCCAATTTGCTGCAAAACCAAAGCAGGAGTTCGGTTAAAACTTGGTGTAAAGAAATCAGGTTAAGTTTATGCCCATTGTTTGTAGCTGGAAATAAGATCATTCCGATTTTGGGTTGGAAGATGCTTTCCTGAGGCATTATAAAAGAAAGACATCTTTTGCATCTCTGGACTAAAATGGAAACAGCTAAACAAGGATTTGGTAAGAATGCATTCTGGACACCTTCCTACGATAGTGTTTTAGAAATCTACAAAGAAGAGAGGTGCTGGTCATTCCCGGGACCTGTCGGGAAGAATCATTTTCAGACTTTACTTGGAGGGACAAATGGGAATGGGAAGAATGGGGCAACTACTTTCATAAAACCACCTAAATGAGGAAGCTAACAAAGCAACTGTCCCAACAAATTGTAAAAGCAAAAGGTGAGCAGAATAACATCAGGTTTTGCGTATTTTTTATGTACCTCAACAATTTTGAAAGAAACATTTTTATTGCTTACTTCCACTTTCATGTTGATGATAGCTTGATTTCTTTTCTGTTCAGGCATTATACATTTTGCCATCTCCATTGATCATTAAATACTGTCCCTGTGTGTGAATGTATATTTGTTTTAAAGATGACAAAAATAAAATTTATATTGATCCTTAAAAAAGGAGAATATGCTGAGTTTTGTTGTCTCTTTCAAAATTTATGGATCTGACTTAAAGTATTTTGTAGTTTTACTTTGCACTTCATGATTTTTATTTTTAATTAACCATTTAAGTAGGCAAAGCAAAAGAAAGAGAACTCCTCAGCTCCTTCTACTTTTATTTTTACATTTCATTAGTTTTATTATTTAATTTATGATAATACTATTTAATAACGTTCACAAGCCTTAATGCATATCATTCAAATTCTGATTCATTGGTGTACATGATATTAATGTCTGACGCTATTTTTGCTGACCTGTTTTTACAGCAACAAATGATGTGACGTTATTGTGTTTGTTAAATATTTGTCTGTTCAAACTGTAGACCCAGGCTGAGTCAGCAGATGTTTAAATACACGGCTTTTAGCCTCTAAATGTCCTTAATCAAAAGGATCTTATTTCATTGTATGATTCTATATATCTCTTAAGTTATATTCATTGCTAAAAACTACACAGCCCAACAAACTTTAAGCTCAAGTGTCAGTTAAAAAAACAACAAAAAAAAACACTTTTGGAATATGTAGATGTACAGAGCAAAAGCTTGGTGTACATTCATTAACCCCATTAAAAATTTATCTGCAGAAATGTCTATCAAGGTCATTTTATCCATGTGTGTGCTTGAGTTTTATATGTATAAATTTCCTTCTTCGCACAGAGATACATTTGCCTGCTTCCACATCTCTTGTCTTAGTGGTTTAATACTATGCAATATTTAAAATCAAACAAATTTTAATACCAAACAAGTAGAAAATTATTTATTGTCCTTATGTTTGATAATTAATTAACAGTAATTAACCACATTTTTTTGCAATTTTACAAGCCAGCCCAAAGTTGAATTAATGCCAATACTATAAAATCAAGAAATCCCTTAAATGTACGCTGTCTGATTATACAAAGTAGAGACATCTACAGAAATTCAAAAGGACATAATTGGGTAATTTACATCAATCACTCAGCAAACCACAATGAGGCGTTAGCAAATTGATATTACATTGTATTCCAGTAAATCTCCTATGAAGAAACGGATTGTCTAAAATTACTGTGAAATTGAGTTTTGTGTCCCACACGACCTCAAAAATACATTTGACTCATTGCTGGCCTAAGTTGCCTTATTGAAGGTTATTGTCAAAAAAAATTGAAAAGATGGGAACGATGGTATATTTGAGCATTTTAAACTAAAATGTTGTATATATATATATATATATATATATATATATATATATATATATATATATATATATATATATATATATATAATGATCTTCTTAATGACCTTCAACTAAAAACTATAAGGCTCTCAACCATTTCTACGCCCGGTTTGACAACCGTGACACCCTCCCATGCACTAGAATCACGACTTCACCAGGAGAAGAGCCCTTCAGTGTGACTCCAGCAGAAGTAAGGAGGACGCTGAGGAGGATCAACCCCCGAAAAGCTGCTGGCCCAGACAACATCCCCGGACGGGTGCTGAGAGAGTGCGCGTACCAGCTCTCAGACGTGCTGGCGGACATCTTTAACGCCTCCCTCATCCAGGCAGCTGTCCCCACCTGCATGAAGACCGCCACCATCATCCCGGTCCCCAAGAGCTCCGCAGTGACAGGTCTGAATGACTATCGGCCAGTAGCCCTCACACCGCTAGTCACAAAGTGCCTCGAGAGACTGGTTCAGACCCACATCAAAGCCACCATCAATGTCACTGTGGATCCACATCAGTATGCATATAGGAAAAATCGATCCACAGAGGACGCCATTTCCTCCGTGGTCCACACTGCCCTCACCCACCTGGAGCAGAAGGACTCCTAAGTCCGTATGCTGTTTGTGGACTTCACATCTGCCTTCAACACCATGATTCCTCAGACTCTGAATAACAAACTCTCCTCACTTGGACTGAGCTCTTCCGTCTGCAACTGGGTCCTGGACTTACTGACCAACAGGCCGCAGTCTGTGAAGATTCACAACATCTCCTCCCCCACCCTCACCCTCAGCACTGGGTCCCCTCAGGGCTGTGTGCTGAGCCCCCTCCTGTTCACACTGCTCACATATGACTGCTCGCCTATCCATCCAGGCTGTCATATTGTGAAGTTTGCGGACGACACAGCAGTGGTTGGATGCATCAAAAACCGTGATGAGTCCAGCTACAGGCAGGAGGTGGACCACCTGGAAGGTTGGTGCAGAGATAACAACCTCTGCATTAATGTAAAGAAGACCAAGGAGATGATTGTGGACTTCAGAAGGGGCAAGCATGCCCACCTCCCCCTGCACATGGGAGGATCTGCGGTGGAAGTGGTCAACAGCTACAGGTACTTGGGTGTACACCTGAGCGACAACCTCACCTGGAGCAACAACACTTCCATTCTGGTCA
>JAVLVB010000002.1:5222306-5268126 GCA_032876305.1 Orestias chungarensis
TCTCGGGAGCTCAGTTCTCACTTCCTTCTACAGATGTGTGGTGGAGAGCGTCTTGTGCTCCAGCATCAACGTGTGGCATGGAAGCTGCTCTGCTGCAGACAGGAAAGCTCTGCAGAGGGTGGTGAAGGCTGCACAGAGAACTGTTGGAGTCAGCCTCTCCAGCACCACAGACATTTACACCTCCAGATGCAGGAAGAGGGCCTCCGGCATCATGAAGGACCCCACACACCCAGCACACTCACTTTTTGTCCCGCTCCCCTCAGGCAGGAGAATGCAGAGCATCAAGTGTAAAACAACCAGACTGAGAAACAGCTTCTTTCCGGAAGCTGTGAGACTCTCAAATCTGCGCAAGGACAATTAGAACTGAAAAACACTTTCTCATTTAACTGGCACTGTTTACTTTAACATCACACTTCAAAATGTCACTTTAATATGTCACTGTAATGGTTCACTTTAATGTTCCACTTTAAAATGTCCCTTTAAAATGTCAATTAACATGTCACTTGCACTCCGAATTTTGATTGCTGCTATGTCCGAAGTACTATATTGTAGCTTCCGTGTCCATATTGTATATTCTGTGGAGTCAGATCATATTTCTCGTGTAGTTCTTATAATTTATAATTTATTATATATTTGCATTCCGATCCTCAATGCTGCTATGTCCGAGGTCCCATACTGTAGATTCTGTGTCCATATGTAGATTCTGTGTAGCTCAAATCCTAGTCTCGCATAGTTCTTATATTCTTATATTTTAATACAGTATTTAAAATTGCTATCAGGGTGTAAACTGGACCGGGGGATTAGAATTTCGTCCCACCTCATGTACCACATCTGATTTGATGACAAATAAAGATTCTTTGATTCCTTGATAAATGTTTGTGCCGCTATAAAACAAAAATATTCCTATTTTTAGAGGCATTCCTCAAAATATATCAATCGGGGATATTTTGAGTGGCGAAGCAAGAAAGAAAAAGGACAAGCCTGTCAGCATGTCCACCTCTCAATGTCTCTAAATAGGTTAATAATAATTGAATGAAAAACCCTTTAAATTGGTTGGAATAAATAATTCGTCAAAGAAGGAAATATTTCTCGATAGCAATTTAAAGATTCCGACTTGTTATCAGCTTCAGACACAGAAGCTCCATCCTCCACCACTCTCTGTCTCTGTCATTTAGGAGCTCCAAAATGCTGCTGCTGCTGCCTTTCCCTCCTAAGTTCTTGCCAACTTAGACACCAGCCTGTGTCCTCCATGCTCAAGTGTTATGTATCTCTCCTGCTGACACAAAGATGTCTGAGTCTGCACTCCAGCTCACTAAATAACCAGCAACTCCTGTCAGGTATAATGGAACACAACCCTTACACCATTATGAACCATCTCCTATGACATTTGCCATGTCGATGTATCACTGCTTTTTTCATTTCATAAACTTTTCCGTTGTTGCTATGACAACAGTCCTCAACACGGCCTTCTTTCCTTCTTACTTCACTCTTTTGACATGGTGTGTGACGAACATCACCAATTACACTGCTGAAATCAGCAGTGCATAGCTGAATGTTTTTTTTGTTTTTTTTTCAGTACATGCATGCGGTGCATGTAGTATGGCAAAGTTCTTGTTACAATATCAAGTTTTTATATGTCAAATTAATGTCATCTTACATCTTCTGAGTGACAACATCTCTTCATTTTTGTTGAAATGCTCAACTTTCAAAGTGGCAGGTGTACTCCGCCTACTTGCAGCCCCCTTCACTTTTGCAATAATGTAAGATAAATAAACTGAATGCTTTTTCACTTAATATGGCAGGGGTTTCACCTGTTCCTGTTACAAGAATATAAACCTGGAAAATAACAATGTTTTGAAGGAATCAAGAAATGCTACAAAAAAACAGAATATGGCATTGTACGACTGGGAAAAGTATTTTGAATCAGATTGCTTTTTTATCTCTCCACATCCCACAAAATATAAACAAAATATTGTTGCATGCCTTTTTGTTAGAAACATACACTCTCTTAAAATGCATTCATGTGACTTGAAATTTTGCACATTTTGTCATCCTTACCAGCTTCAAGGTTGCACAAACTATATGCATGTTCTAAATAATAGTCAATACTAATCAGGACAATCTTTAAATCAGTATGGCTAGAATGTCAGGTTGAACTTTTCAGCACCATCTAGGTTGTCCACTGGGGGTCACCAGAGCCCCAGTCTGCTGGATTGCCTTTCTCTACACCTGTGCAGACTGCACATGTGTCTCCTGTTTTTCCTGATGAGCTTAGCAGTATAAGAGGAGCGGTGGACATGCTCACCTCCTCCGTCCTCATCTCCGGAAGCCTCCGGTCTTCCACGTCTTTCCTGCTTTTCCCTGTGTCCCTCCGTTCCCTGCCGTGTCCGCTGTCTTCAGTCTCAAGACCATCCAAACACCTCCTTCAATAAACTCATTATTATTGTACTCCTGAGAGTTCTCTGTTTATGTGGATCAGAAGCTTGAAAACCATGACATGGAAGTTGTTTTTGGTAACCAAGGAACCTTATCTTGTGGGGTTTTTTTTGTTTTTTAACATGGCAAGCTTAAATTACACGCATATCTCCTTCACATTGCAACACATTGTATTGTATTTAGTGAACTAAATATGTAAACTGACATTTTTTATGGACAATTTAGCTTTGTGTTGGACCTCTGCTGTTTTCTTAACTGAGTGGCCTCTTTGATTGGTTGATGGTTCATGCCTCTTCAGGGTGTGTTTTCATTTAACCTACTGCGAATGATTAGCTGTTCACATGTTTTTGTTAATGGTGGCCAAGTAAATCTGAAGCACATAGCTGTAAGCCTTTATGTCTCAAGGAACACTTTTTAGTTTATAATGTTGATGCGCAGTTCAGCTTTGCTGCCAATGTATTAGAGATGGAAAAAAATAAAATAAAAATTCCACATTTTGCAACACTAACCTTCTCTCCGTCATGTCTATAGGAATACTCCCAAGTTTCTCATCCAGTGATTATTTTTTTTTTTTTTACTTTTATTAATTTTAGAATAAGGTTTTTTTTGTCACTTTGGCGGCCAGATCTGGCCTAGAAGCCCTGACAAATTAGTGCTGTTACAATGTGCTGTGAGGAGTGGTTTGCGCCATGCTGTGTAACTGGTTCTAGTAGGTGTAAAATATGAAGCAAAATAATTCATGTCTCGCTTTCATCGAATTTAAGGAAAACATCTTGTAACATGTTATTTTTATCATTATTTTATGCCAGTCCGTCAGAAGGCAGCGTACACATTAGAGGTGTACTTTTTGGAAACCAATTTTTTCTATCACTGTGAGAGTTAATAACTTGGCAACAGGGTGGTGAATATTGTTAGTCTGTTAGTCAGACCTCTCCTATAGCAAAGTTGAAGGAGTTGTCTGGCCAATTTACAGACGCACCCTTCATAATGATGTGACCTTCATGAAAAATCAGCTTCTTCTGAAAGCCTCCTACCTTGAACAATAGGACAGGATTCTTAGTGAGAGCTGTTTGTTTTTACAAATGTCCATAGTTATACAGCTCTGCATACACAATAGCTGTGTATTCTTTTGATTTAGTTTAAAATTCACTTATTTGGCTATCAAATGAATGAACGTTTTATATCTTATGATATATAGAGACTCTAAGCCCTAGAAGGCAACATAAAACGAACCTTGAAGTTGTGCTCAGGTATTTTAAAAATCAAATCAAAGCCTTTCATTTCTGCGTTCTGCCAAATTGGATGAACTTTAAAACATGTTCAATACTGGCCAGTTTTAAGAAGTACATATCGAGCACCACTTGGGAGACCTGTTTCTGGTTTTGTCAGCTTTAGATCCAAGTGAAGTGGCACCACACCGCATAAATATATAAACTATAAATAGATTACGTTCTTTCTCTGTGGCCAAAGTTCTGCATTACCATGTTACCCACATATTGGTTTGTTTAGGGTGCATTCAATTACATAAACACCTAAAACCAGTTGGCACTCAAAGAAAACAATAGCCAACTTCTGCAGAACGTATGTAAATGGTACATCTAAAATCAGTACAGATTCCAAGTTAGTCGAATACATTTTAATTCTGTTTTGTATAATAAGTGCTAAAGTGTTTTTTATTACTAAGCGGCAAAATAAATATTGGGAACTCCAAAACCTCTTAGTGGCTTTGTTCATATAAGCAAGGACATTGGCCCGTCTAAATTCCTGTAACCCTGCTGCTTGTATGCCTGCTTGTCAATGGTTTTGTGTAGATAAAGCAAGAACAATGATCCTCTATTCTGCATGTGGCTCTGTTTCAACCTGATTTATGGGTTAGGATTGTGCAATTGAGACGGATCTGAATGTAGTATTGTTTTTCCCCCCCAATCTTTATAATCTGCTGACAACAACAAAACAGCATTCCTTTGACTCTGCTTGTATCTGCAGTTACAAATGGGGAGCAAGTTGAATCAAACTTGAGAATATGGTAAATTACTTTGCGGGCCTGAGCAGGAAACAACTAATTCATTGGGGAAAAATTTGTGTTTTTTAGGTGTGTCCAGCTGCTCATTGGAAATCCCTGTGGTGATGTCCGAAATGAGGTCAAACAGAGTATGAGGTTGAAACATTTCTCTGTGCTGAACTCATAAAAACACTTGTGCCCTGTGGTATCAGTTTTGTACCTGTTTATCTATAGCAGTAACTGTCTTAAAATGTTGGTTGCTTTCTGTATTTGGGAAAGAAATTAGTTTTGGGGTTTCCTAAAGTGGACGCTGTGATTTTACTGCAAATGTTTACTATTAATTCTAAAAGTTTCATGGTTCATTTTTAAATACTCATGTCCATTAGATTACCATTGATTAAAAGTTGTTTTATTTGTATGTATCTTGTCATATATTACATTTTTAACACTTTTAAATCCTCAGTCACTTAATAAAGAAGTATAGATCACTGATTACTACTTTACCCTTCATCCAGTTCTTATAACAAAGAGCAGAGGCTTTGATTTAAGTAAAGAGTTTGCTGGTGTTGCAAGTGACAAAGTTAGCAGACTATTGCAAATGCCTGTAGAGAGTTAATTTGAAACTTATTTCAAAGCCTCCATAAATTGAACCAACATTGTACAGAAAATTGAGCCACAATTCTTCAGGAATAATGGGAGGAATTGTTAAAGTCAGGTGCAAAACAACCACTACCAGTTATTGCTGCTAAAGGACATTCTGCAAAGTGCTGAGTTATAAAAATTTATAAATTGTAAAACCAGAATAATAACTGAAAAAATGCTACTTTGTTTTCTGGTCTTGTAAGAAGGTTATCAATGAACTATAGTATGTGTATGTGCTTATACACGGGTTTAGATGTATGCAAAATAAAATACCGTACTGTTATGCAAGTGTATTTATTTAGGGTTGGCCAAAAACAAAAAAGGTTTCAGGTAATTATAAAACGTAAAAGGGAAAATAAAACTTAATGCTGCCCGCGAGTAACCTCATTAAAGTAATCATTTATCATAACCAAATTCTGCATTTGGAATAAATCAAACGATAATATGGCCTGTGTTGTAGCACTAAATAAAAAAGAAACATGCCGTAACTTGTTGCTAAACTGCAGGTTTCCAGATCATTAAAGGGGTCGACTGGTTAGACTTCTTTGGTCTTGCTTTAATTGTGCTGGGTGCACAGAGTATTGGAATCTCATCATGACTGATTAAAGCAAATCACCAACCAGGCCTCACCACTGACAGCTGAGACTTGAAGGTCTCAGACCACCTTAAATGAACTGCACTAACAAGGCCAATCAGGACAGGCCTATATGGAGCATAATCCTCACAAAAGTTGTACAAATTTTAGTCACCTTCCCACTAACTGCTATGATGAAAAGTTTTGGGACTTAGACTTTATTAATCATAATCTATAGATGAGTGGTCTCTTTAAATAATAAATTATGCAGGTCCTGAGAAGGCTGCATTTTTTAAAACCCTAAATGTTAATTTGTTTAAAATAGCGCAATGTATATGTGGCCAAAAAACATGTTGTAAGAAAAAGCCCGCTTTTTACTTCTTTTCCACATTTTTGCTCATCATTTTGTCTTTTTTTAAATATATTTTTAGGTCATTTTTTTCAAAGATTAATCATAGCTGTCATTTAGTGCATTTCAATAATAGAATACCCAAAGAGGAAGATTGATGAACGATTAGCAGACACTCTGACAAACCATCATGGATCAAGAACATTAGAACACTGATTAAGAAGAGGCTTCAATCATAGTCAAGTGTCACATAAAAATGTCCACTGAATACCCAATTTAGCGGAGCAAAGGTTTCGTTTTAAAATAAAGTCAGTAAAAAAAGGGATCATTTTAATAGGGCAGGTTATTATAGTGGAACTCATTATCCTGGTTATGTCAAAAAAAATGACACCGTGATGTTACACTATATACAGGGAAATTAGAACAAGTTTAAACATTAAATGACCTTAAAAAAATAGAAATGTTCACATATGTAAAACAGATTGAAAGATATTTTTTGACAAATTTATGAGCCTGATTCACTGTGGTCTTGGGGATAAACTGGCTCATAAAAATACCTAGAATTGATAATTTTCTCTTTACAAAATGCAAAAAATATATAAGCAAATTAACAAACAATGAGAATTAAAATACCAGATTAAAAATAAACATCCATTCATTCATCTGCGGTTTATACATGCTTATCCTTGCAGTATCATAGGGTCTGATGCTTGTATCCAGGAGTCACTGAGTAAGAGCCAGGGTGAACCTGGACACAGGACACACAACCACTTCACACCATAGGAAACACCAATTGAACTTCATAGGCATATTTCTGTAATATATGAGGAAGTCGAAGTTCATCAATAGATTTGCGCTTTTTAGGTTGAATAGTTATAATAGTAACCTCTGGTGTATGCTTATATTTTTTTAATTTCAGTGGTTTCTCACAAAAAAAATAAAAATAAAATCTCCTGGGGGTCCTCTACATTTTGGCAGTTGTTTTCTCAGGTAATTATGGGTTGTCATTTGTTCTTTGTGTTTGAATTTTAGAACTCTTACATTCAGGTTTCACCTTCTTTTTGGAATAATTTATTGCTTGTGGTAAGCGCTTCCAAATACCTTTGAGTATAAAGCAGATATTTATAGCGCATTAATTGAGTCAATTTATCAAAAGAGTTGTGGCTTGATTTGAGAACTCTCTTTTTTTAGTAAAGCATGTTTACTGCTTCAACTTCACTCATTAGTGAATTGAGAGCTGTAGCCTAAATGCTAGAAGTGCATAAAGTGGTAAATGTCTGTGGGTAAATCTTTTGATCTGTCTCAGCTGGGTCGGGGGTCAGTTTGGATTTGAATTATAACCCAATTTTGTTTTTTTAAGAATATAAAAGCAGACATATGCAATACATCTCCAAAAAAGCGGTATAATCTCCCTGAACATTTTTCTATTTTAATGCAATGTGTGCAATCTATACAAATTTAAATTAAATATTCCCCCCCTATGATTTTATAAAAAGCTAAACCACAAATGTAAGAGAAGACCTATTTACTTAATATTTAATTGATTTTCTGTGAAGTGCCTTGAGACGACACCTGTTGTAAATTGGCGCTATATAAATAAACTGATTCTTGATTCTTAAAGGCCCATAGTTACATATGAAAAACCTAAAAAAGATTTGTGTTTACTGTAAAATGGTTTGAAGTACCCATGTTCCACATCAACAATAAATTAATAGTAAACTTATGTAATTTATAGGTATTTTTCTTTAAAATAGTTCAATAGGAAAACAAAATTCTTTGTACTTTCTTAAAATGTTCTATTAAAACAAGAAATATCAGGTAACAAATTTAAAGCCATTATCAGTAGTAAATAGCATCTTGCCACAAGTTATTGAGTTTGCTTCCTTTGATAATATTTTAAAACAAGTAAATTTATTTATATTTAAGAGGTCTGCCTTAGTAAACAGTTTCAACTAATATAATTTTTTGGTTGTTCAGGCACCTGGTGGCTGGAAATATATCATGCTATTGATGCTAAAGGAATATAAGTTTATTGCTACTTGAGCTTTGTAAAAAATCTATCTTTTATTTTCCTGAGAAAATACTGTTAAATAGCATTTCATATGGTAGACTAAGAAGAAGCTGTCCTTAAATTAATTTACAGCATGTTTAGCTAGGAAACACAAACTTGAAGTATCAGATTGGTGCTGTCCTATCAGGAAGTTACACATGTGAAATAGACCTTTACCTATCTGCTCAACTCAGCAGTATAAAAGCTAACTTTAGCTTTGGAGGCTAGCTATCAGCATAGACCTGTAAACTAAAAAGTTAATTTATTTCACTTACTCAATTCATTAGATGAAACACATAGCATTAAGTAATTACACATAACCTGTTATTAGGCTTTGTGTTTGTTGATTACAATTTTCCACTTTCATCTAAAGAAAAAAAATACAATTGGGATTAAAGAAATACACCAAAACAATACAAAAAAACTTCTTCAATACAGAAATATATATAGCCATAATAAAATGTATGTCAAATACCTGCTCAAATGCTGTTGTTTTAGGAGAACTTTCAATCTACAGTCATATTTGATTATGACTGCCCCTCAAGAAATTCTTGAAGTTATGTGTGAAATATAGCTTATTGACTTCCTGTGTTATTATATGATGTTTTAGAGTCATTAGATCATACCTTACCAGTCTTGCAGCTGGACACTTAAATTTTGAATATTGGTTATCTTTTGTGTTCGGAGTGTAATAGACATCGTCTTCTCTAGATGCATGAGTGAAAATGTATTCTTACGAACAAATCCACTGCTCATGGGGATAGATTCTATTATTAATTTTCCACTGGTTTAAGCTAAGAAGTCACTACTCAATCGTCAACCATTTAGGACAAACTTAGCATTTTTTCAACCTAAATTTCTGGTGTCGATAGTGCTTACTTTCTCTGTGACCCTGGTCTTTTCCGGGCAACACAAAACATTAACAGAAGGCTAAGGTGGAAAGGAACTCTACATTTAATGTGAAAAAGAAAAAGAATTACAAGATAGGTGTCAGAATTCATAAGGTCCCTTTGCTATCAAGTCAATTGTCACTTCATCTCAGGCAAGTGATTCATCAGGTTACGGCCTGGCTGTGGGGCTTAAAGCCCAGATTAGCGATACATAGGGACGAAGAGGTGGATTTTAAGTGGATCCTTTACCTCAGCGTTCAATCAATAAAGTCTACTCTTCTCACCTTTGTCCTACATGCTACTGTTTTTTCACCCCTCTTTCCACTTGTCTTTCTCCCAGCTGTCTAATTCTCATACTCAATAGCAATCTCAAGGGTGTATGTCTACGCTTGTGTGTCCGGGTTTGTGTATGGGCTGCTTGTGTTTTCTTGTGATTGTGTTTTGGTTAGGTGAGATATAATGTAGGACAGGCTTTGGCAGCTCCATTATCTGGGTGGTGTCAGCTTGTCCGCTTTTGCATGCTCCCTTTCTTTAGGCCTACTTTCCCAATCAAACATTTATTTGCCGCCCTGACATTCCATGTCAAGCCTCTTCTTGCTGTCTGTCAGTGAGTTGGGGCTTACTGTACTGATAGCTCAGCAGCTTACAGGCCTGCCATTGCTGATATGTGACCTCTGTTCTGGTAGTTTTTGTAAAACTTTCCAACACAAAGTCAGAATTTAAAATGAGTTTCATAGAGTCTCTGAGATTGAATTCAGAATCTGATACTGCACATTTGGAACTTAATTTTTGTTTACTGTTTAAAATAACTAACCAGGTTTTGCATTAAGTGTTCTTACATATACATAATAAACAGATCATATTAAAAAAAAAAACTGTAATTTCACAGTAATTTTACTGTAAATATGGGTTTCATTTGCTTATATATCTTCTACTGAAATTAAACAAAAATATAGTCAAATTTTTTATCCAATGGACGATTGAAACCAATTTGATATATTTAGTGTAATGTTTCTTTACAACTGAGACCAGGGCTTTCTGAAAGTCAATCCAAAACAGATTTGTTTTGAACATCTTTTTTTTTTATTAAAAGACCCAAGTTTCAACATCCTGGCTATAAGATATTCTTTCATCCTAAACCTTTATTTTGCCATGATGTTTGTCTTTTAGCAAGTGCACCAGGGTCTCCTTCAAAAAAAACAATGTTTAAGCGAGATGCTACCATCCATATACACAGAGGGGCTAAATAATCTTGTACACTTCAGTTTTAATTTTTTGTAAAATAATTTTTAAATCATGTATAATCTTCTTTCCACTTTACAACTGTATACCACTTAGTGTTTGCTTTTCACATAAAATTCCAATATATTTACCTGGTTGTAATGGGAGAAAATATTGCAAAGTTCAAGAGGTTTATAAATACCATTGCAATACACTGTATCTTTACAACCTTTTGCATTAGAAACATCTTTATTACTATTGTAAAGTTGTAAAAAAAAGTCATTAGTTAAAGAGTGGGTTATAATTTTGTTTTTATTATATACTGGTAACACAAATCTCCTTTCAGATTCAATGCACCTGACTTGCACAGTGATTTAGCCTTTGATTAAGTCAGTAATTAAGGGCACTGCGTAAACAGATAACTGATTCAATTAACCTTCTTACAATGGGCTTTTCCTATCACAGACAGACATTTAGCTCCCAGGCTACAGATATCCGTGAAATGCGAATAGTAGACCAATATGAGACTTCAGGAACAGATGGTAATCACTCTTTCTGGGGCACATGGAAGCTCAATTAAAAGTGTTAAATGTGGAAATAATTCAGGGTGCCATTTTTTAAGCCACAAGGGAGCAAAAAAAAAAGAAGAAAAAACAGCACAGAGATGTAATTTACTGTATAGCATGTAGAAGTGACACTGAAGATTGAAACAAGCTATGTAGACTACAGAAAAAACGAGGAGATGATGGTTATTGGTAGTCTAATATTGTAACTGTGTTGTGTCAGTTTTCCATTGTCTCACAAATTACTACATAATTAATGCATAGTCACTTTTCATAACCTTAAAATTAAGGACTAAATTATATTTCAACGTTGTTTTTATTTTTCAAAATAAAGTCTACTGAAAAACTTAAATGTTTGGGGATAGCAGTAATAGATTAGTACACGTAAACAGTTTTATCAATCATGTTGGCAAATTTTTATATACAGACGTATTTAATATCTATTTTTTCTCTCCATTGGTCATTGTTGTGTTTTGGTTAGTTCTGACCTTATTCAGTTTAGTCCAATCTCCACTTAATCTGGTTAGATCTTGTTTTTAATTTATTTATTGTCATTAGTCCCTTTCTTGGTGTTAGTTGTGTTCTCTTGCTTTCCTCTGTTGCCTGAACCAAGTCAAGCCAAGTCTCACTCTCTCTCTCAGCTTGCTTGTTATCATTCTCAGCTGCATCCGATTAGTAATCATTTCATGCCCATTATTCCACCTCCCACACTCGCAGTACATAGGCTTCTCCTTGTACTCACTGCTTGATCCTATGTTGTCTCACCTCGTCCCTGTTTTGCTTCTATGTTCCTGTGCCCTCTTTATCTGCCCGCTTTTTTTCTTCTAGTGCCGGTAATCTCTGTAGGTTTGTGTCTCCTGCTTCCTGATGGGTTCAACTGCCTTTAATCATGTGTATCAACCTTTTAGTCTTACCCTACCCTCTGGTATAAAGTAAATAGATATTTAATAAATATATTATCTTCATCCCCTGCTGTGTACACTGCTTAAATTAGGTTCACCTAAACTGCCAGTTACATGAGAATATTAAATCATAAACAAGGTAAAGTGACAAACAGGGAATATGTCACATGTTTTATATACACCCACTCTATGAACTGAACACCCAATTTGAAACTATTCTTTTTAGGACTTCCTCAATCCTGTATGTAATTCACATTTCTGTGTAATTAGGGCAAGAATAAACATTAAATAGAATCTAAAAATCCTCCCCCCTAAACTGAGACTGGGTAAGTAGAAGAAGTCAAGAAGCCAGTTATGTCTCTCCAGGAACTGCTCAGATGGGTTGATTTACAAGACATATTATTTCTGCACTAATTTACATTTTTGAAGGAATAGTTAGTAAACAAAGATAATAAAAAAATTAAGTAAAAAAAAGTTAGATGCATAGTTACTTTTGCTACATACTATAATATGGTTGTGTTTTAAATGATAGTGGCATTAATATTACAAATAACTAAACAAGAGTTTTAAAATCCTTGATGCCTTTAAGGGTAAAATCCACCTTCCACTCCAAGTCTTAAGCTTGAATCTCAACGAAAAATTTGTCTTAAACTTCAATACATCCATTATCAAACCCGGTTATCCTTCAGGGGCCGCAGGGGTCTCCTGGGGCCTATCTCCAGCTTTCAATGGGCGAGAGGCAGGGGTTCACCCTAACAGGTCGCAATTCCATCGTCTTAAACTTACTTTAACAAATTTGCAGTTCAGTGGAAAGGATTTCTAAGGACTTGGTCTAGATTCAGCACATTATCTCTTCACTTCTATTTCTCTTTTAGAGCAGTATTATGTTTTTATTCTATTTCCCCCTGCCTCCTTCCTGGTGCCAAAATAAATCTACTTCCAGCCATCTGTCTTGTAGTGCTATGCATGTCTTTTTTTATTCTCCAAATAGAAGAGTGAAAAAAAAACATGTTTGGAGGCGACCCCCCATGTTTTGTAAAAGTTGTGTTTTGTCACCTCTAAGCTTTTTGTCCAAGGGAAAAGGGTTTTTATTCCACAACTTCTTGTCTACTGTTTCTATTTAGTTATTTTTTTCTCTCACATGATTTAAATCTCAGAATTATCTCCTACAATACGGGATTTGTAGGGGGGGTGGAAAACAATGGCTTATTTATTTTATATTGGTTGAAACTTAGAACATTGTTATTTTTTTATTTTGATTTTTTTGTTTGTTTACTTCAAAAAGCCTTGAGCTGATCTTCAAGATCTGTGGTTTTCAAAAATCTTCAAAGTCAACACATTTGTTGATTCTAGATGAAAAAGTATTGATCAGTTAAAAAAAGTAAGCTGCAAATCCTACTTTAAGTGATATTTTGTTGACTTATTGTTAATTTGTTATTACACAAACCTACATTCAAACCTGGAATATCCAGCACTGATGCTGGTTCAGGTGGAGTGAATACTGCAAGTCAACCTGATGGGTTTTCTTTGGAGTAGAAACTCCTTTAAATAGTGATAAACTGTTAGATAAACAGGATGATTTAAATATATGTAACATTGGAATTAAAGGACTTTTTCAGTAGTGACTCGAGACGACATCTGTTGTAAAGTTGTGTTTTATATATAAGCCGAATATAATTGGATTTAGTTAAACTATGCGCACAAACAATCAAAAAACTGTATGAGAGCAGATTACACTGCTTATTGTGTCACAAGGATACCAGTCAAGCCCTGGAAGTAGTAGTAATGGGTGGAGGACAACCAGCATACAGCTTAAGGGGTTAAAATTGGTAGTTTATAATTTATGGCCAGAGGAAGGTGCTTAGAGAGAAAAAAGTCTTGTGCTGGTAGCAATGGCAAGACAAGAGGTGAGGAAGGTCAGTGGCAAAGAAGCCTTTGGGGACCAACCAGAGGTTGACAGCAGACACTGGGGATAAAGTGAGGACGCATCTGTGTTTACAACTTTGTGGAGAACTGGAGCGGTGAGATTATATTTTGCCACTCCTACAAATAAGTCCCTTCTGCAGTTTTCTTTACATCACAGTGCATCAGAGATATAAGGTACAAACTGAGGAGTACACACTGGGTCTAGGATCTCTTTTTGTTGTTGATGATGCAGAGGCAGTCACTGCACAGAGGCACTCCTAAGCCCCACATCCCTACCCTCATGCAATGGCACAAAACTGTAAATAGGTACAAAGAGTAAAACATTGACCGGTAACAACCCAAAGCTCTGGGGTCTCTAGTTGCTGTGATTGTTGCTGTTAACTTCTTTTAGCTGCACAGGTTAAAAGAAATATGACTAGGGCCTAATTATGTTTTGCATATTGTTTTATACATACATCAGTTCCTTCTGGTCTGACGTCTTTCTTGGTTCCTAAAACATGCATGATAGATTAAGCTGTTAAACTGCATGATGGTGTTGACGATGTTGTCCTTGGTTAATTATGGACATTTGATGTCACATTAACATATCCTTATTATAATTTGTCAACTACACATCTAGATGTTGTGTATCATCATATTTTAAACCAAGAAGTGAGCTTTGAATAATGTTTTACCCATACATCTTGTGAAGTGTGTGTATTATATGCAGAGTGTCTCCCTACAGCAATTCAGCTAAAAAATTGGCTTTTCTATGGATCCTAGGCTGAACCTCTGAATTCCTGTTGGAATAAAAGCATAAACTACTTCCTCTAATAGAATGGTGACATGTCCAATGACTGCTGGAGGTAGCCACCAGCCCATACCCACTTTCATAAGTCTGTATGGAAAATGGATGTATGGATGGTTAAATGATCACATATTTAGCATCTGCGAGGATTTTCTGGTAAAATGTGTTATAATTTGATAAAGACCAGTGTGGAATGATGTTAAGATACCACAACTGCATTATAGCACATTGAAAGCATTGACAGCATTTTTGAAATTTGAACCACGGTTAAACAAACTGTTTCAATGCTTAACTATAGGATAGCTCAAGTGGTATGTTGCCTGACTTTAATTGGAAGGTCAGGGGTTCAAATCCAGCACATGGCAAAATACACCATAGCATCCAGTGTGGGTCCTTAGGCAAGACCCTTTGCGCTACTGCCTACCTGGCGCCGCAAATGGCTGCCTCAGTGTAAGGCAAGGCAAGGCAAGTTTACTTGTATAGCACATTTTCGTGTACAAGACAATTCAAAATGCTTTACATATGAAAAAAGATCAGAAAATGATCTTTAAATTCAGCTATAACTATAAAAGAAATAAAATTAAAATAAAATAATAATAATAGTAATAATATTCTCAGTTGCTATATGCACAGTTAAATAAGGCTGTTTTCAGCCTGGATTTAAACAACAGTGTAATTACACCAAAACAAATTCCTAGTATGTCCTGTATGTACTTTGCAAATAAAGCTGATTTAATCTTTAATCTTAATCTAGTTTTATATTTACAAAAGAGGAGGAGACGATATACTATACTTGTAAAGCCAAAACCAAAGAAACATATACATTATTGACGCTGCAAAACAATAATCTTACATTTAAACCATCTGGTGATAAAATATGCAGTGGAATCTAGTTTTTACTTTGCATGTCAAGTTGAAGTATTTTTTTTCATTCAGATGACTCGAGTCAAAAAATAAATCACAACATTAATGAGAAGGGAATGCTTTTCAGTAACGTAATTCACTAATTTAAATGAACAATTGGGATGTACTTTATTTTTTAATATTAAATATGATTTCATGTTTAAGATTAATCAGAATTGTTTTCGTCTGTCAAAATCAAGTGAGTTTGGGGAGCTTTAGCTAATCTGTAGATGCATTTCGGTGCTTTAGTCATAATGCGATGATATTAAGTAGTGTGATACACAAGTTCTGTCTTCTCATGCATCATGAGCTTTACATTGCTGTGAGGCAGCAAACAACAGATTACAAACTGAGTAATGCTCAACTCTGAAAACTTGTACAAGAAACTTAGTTTAATTTTAAAAAAATTGCAAGCTTTTCTTCCCCATTGTGTTTTATTTCTGCAATCAGAAGTGTCCTGATTTACATAAAGTATAAAGTACTTCAGCAATCAAAAAACCTTCATTGTCCAGTTGATTTACTGACAGTTTTTATTTTATCTTTTTATTTTAACTCAAAACACATAAGGGGAAAAATAGTTTTCTGCTAACAAGCTTGTACTACAACTGATAAGAAACATCTATTACCAAGTAACACATTTTCTTTGAAAAAGAGATAAGAAAACTTCCAGAAAACTTCACATAAACTTTATTCTAGGAAAGCAGAGAATCAGCGATTTACTTATTTTTTTCTTGAAGAAGCAACAAACTTTAAATATCAACATCCTTGTCTTACTAGATTGCACGAAGTCCAACCTTTTAAATGTTTTGGGAAGAGGTTTGAACCAAGAGAAGCTCTTCCAGGTTGACCCTTGCCCTAGTGAGAGAGAAAATTCTCAAAAGTAAATACTGCTGAACTTGCGTACTGCAGAGAGAGAAGAAAGAGAGACATGTCAATCATAAAGAGTCCTCACATACCCGCACACTGCTGAGGAGGGAAAAATAACTTAGAAGCCGTGTGGGTGTGCTGCAGGTTTTGTTTGGGATTTATTTAAGTGTTGGGAGCACTTAAAATCTGTCTGACAAGAAGGGTATGTGAACTGTGAAGTATATATTGCTGAAACAAATTTTGGTTAATATTTTAAAGGCTTTATTAGGGTCTGATTTTATCAGCAAAAGAAAACGAACTTAGCATTGGACAAAATTTGACTTTGAGTTTAAGAATTTAAAAGTTTATTTTAAGACTATTGCCCAGTTGTTGTAGTGATTATAAAGATCTGTGTTTTGACATTTCCTTCAGATGGAAACGTACACATGTAATAGTTTGCCCATCTTTACCCAGTTTAAAATAATAAAAGAAATAATACCAAAAGAAAGGCATTTTATAGAGAATGATATGTAAATTATTATGTAGTGCTTTGCCTGAAGGAAGACAGCATTTCCCATTAGGACCAGCGCATAGCAAAACCCTGATCTGCCTGAGGACCTGTGCAGACAAGCTTGCACCTGTCTTTACTAAGATCTTCAACAGATCACTGGAGCTGTGTGTTGTTCGGTCCTGGTTTAAAAGCTCCACAATAATACCCATTCCTAAAAAAACAACTACCACAGGACTAAATGACTACAGACCTGTTGCCTTGACCTCTGTGGTCACGAAGTCCTTTGAAAGACTGGTTCTCAACCACATTAAGGAAATCACGGACCCCTTGCTAGACCCCCCTCCAATTTGCCAACCGTTCGGTGGACGATGCAGTGAACATGGGTCTCCACTTCATCTTCCAACACCTTCAAAACCAAGGAACTTATGCAAGAATTCTGTACCTGTATTTCAGCTCAGCCTTCAACACAATTATTCTAGGACAATTACACAGCAAACTGACTGAACTCAGCGAACCAGCCTCCACCTGCCAGTGGATAACTGACTTTCTTACTGGCAGAAAATAGCAGGTGAGGCTGGGAAAGTGTACTTCAGTGACCCACACCATCTGCACGGGCGCCCCACAGGGTTGTGTACTCTCCCCACTGCTCTTCTCGCTGTACACAAATGACTGTACCTCCATGGACTCCTCTGTTAAAATCCTGAAGTTTGCAGATGACACAACAGTCATTGGTCTCATCAAGGACAGTGATGAGTCTGCTTACAGATGGGTGGTTGAACAGGTTGTCCTCTGGAGCAGTCACAACAATCTGGAGCTGAACACAGCAAAAACAGTGGAGATGACCGTGGACTTCAGGAGGAGCCCCCCCAACCCTGCCAGCACTCACCATCCTAGACAGGACTGTGATGGCTGTGGAATCGTACAAGTTCCTGGGCACAACGATCTCCAAGGACCTGATGTGGGACAGCAACATCAACTCCATAATCAAGAGGGCTCAACAGAGGATGTACTTTCTGTACCAGCTGAGGAAGTTCAACCTAGCCCAAGAGCTGATGGTGCAGTTCTACACAGCCATCATAGAGTCCATCATCACCACCATTTTTTGTGCCTTTACTGTATTTTTCGTGCACTGCAAGCATCTGTGTAACCAAAAACAAATTCCTTGTATGTGTGAGCATACTTGGCCAATAAAGCCTGATTCTGATTCTGATTCTGATTCTGATTCTGATCTTCCAGTTGCCTGCATTTGGATTGAAGTACATTTCTGTTTCCAGTGGCTGTGAAAAGGATGAATAGCGAAGAGGTGATGAATCTAATTGTGGCAAAACAATAACATATGATGGTGTTGAAAATATGAAATGGGGGAAGTGACATACTGCTTAAATGAAACAGCAGCACTTTAAATTACACTTTAAATTATTTCACTATATTCAGCGTCTCTACAGCCACACATTTAGATTTCCACGTTTCAGAGTCAGAAGTAAGAAATTGGAAAATCTCTTCAAAGGGTCACAGTGAATTAAATGGAAAAAAAACCTGCAAAGATCTGAAAGCAAGGTGCAATTAAAAGCATTGAGGTACTTATTTTTTGTCAAACCTGTTTTTTCTTCATCTGCTCTCTTTATTAAAGGAACATGCTGATGCCCTCTGACAAAGGGAAGCACGTAGCTTACTGAGAAATCACGATGTCTGACACGTCTCAAAAGTCTTCCCCCATCTGTCATGTTTTATGAATCAAAAAGGATAAAACAACACACTGACTGGCCAGTATGAAACATGGAGTGCCTTTAGGTGATCATCAGTTAAATAATAATGAAAAAAAATCTTAGTATACATTTAAGATCAGCTAAAGAATGCATAAAGATCTGCTTCCCAATACTTTTTACATCAGTGTGTCAATTACTTTTTAATAAATTTGATAGCATTTCAGTTTTAGACAATTTTGTTAAATTTGTGTTTGTACTGTAAGTTTGCACATAATAGGGAATGTTGTACAAATAACAATATATGTGAAAAAATCCAAAGTAACTGTATGTCTAATGGCGTAACTACTCAGTATCGGTATTGGTGAGTACTCAAATGCAAGTACTCGTACACTACTCATTTTGGAAAAAAGTGGTATCGCTGCATCCCTACTTAGTATTGATAATGATGCTATGGTCTCCCTATCGGCAGCAATTAGTGTTTTAAATATGTGACACCATCTTTTTATTTGTACCTTAGTTGTTCCCTTTTTCTATGATTAAAACTGTAAATGTGTTTTTATGTGTTTGTTCTGTTATGTCTTTTTTATTTTTTTCTCTAAAGTTTCACTTAAGATCGAAAAGTAGGGAGGGTAGAAATTGGATTCAGATGTGATATTTAATGATTTCATGGTCAGATGTAAATGCATGTGTTGTTTTTGTTAATTAACAGATCCATAAAATTTTGACATCAAGTTCGTGGAAGTGAACTTTGCACTAAATAACTCTAAGTTTGGAATACATTATGATAAAAAGTTGTAGGTGCTCATTTAGATTATAGTACAAAAAAAATTTACCCTGACAAAAACTGTAAATCACTGTCATGGTCTGTGTTTCTGTGTAGTTTGGTGTAGTTATCTTGTTTACTTTGTTATGATTGGTTATTGTTTTCTGTAGGTTATTTACTATTTTGGTTGAGTCTTTGTTTTGTTATTCTTTTCTGTGTTCTCCAGTTCCCCCTGCTCTCTGTCCCTCAACTCTGTGTGTGTGTGTGTGTGTGTGTGTGTGTGTGTGTGTGTGTGTGTGTGTGTGTGTGTGTGTGTGTGTGTGTGTGTGTGTGTGTGTGTGTGTGTGTGTGTGTGTGTGTGTGTGTGTGTGTGTGTTTGTGTGTTTGTGTTTGTTTGTTTTCGCTCAGCCTGTGTCTCATCATTACTTAGATCTGTTCCTAGTCATCTTCTCCACTGCCTCCCTCCTGCTCCTCAGTATTTGAGCCTGGTTCATTCATTGAATCACTGCTGGATCATCGGTTACCTTACCTCTCTCTGCTTCTCTGTGCTCCTTCCTCTGTCCAGTCCTCACTGCTCCCAGTAAGTTCCCTTTCTGCTCGCTTGGTTCTCTGTTGCTGATCTCTTTCCCCTTTCGTGTCTTCCGGTTTTCCCCTATATTTTATTTTGTTCTGTGGTTTAGTTTCTTCGTTGCCCCCGGTTTCCCTCGCATCCCTCGTTGTTCATTTGTTTATTAGTTTGTTATGTGTTGTCTTTTAGTTCCCACTCTACGTTCATCCGCTGGTTTGTTTATTCCATCAGATTTGTTCTACGTTTTATGTTGTAGTTCTTGTCCTGCGATATCCCTGGTCCGCTCCGCTTTACCTTTTGTCTCTGTTTTATGTTCGGTCCATTATTCATCATTCTTTGAGTCAATAAACAATGATTCTTCATGCAATCCACCTATGCTTGAGTCATTATCGCAACACCCCGTGACAATTACCAGTGATGATAATTTTATTAATAATAAAAATAATAATGAAAAATAAAAGAAAACATCAATAAATTGGGATCAAGTCACACATTAGTTATCAATGCAAAGGTATGCGGCAGAGCGTCACATGGCTTTTTAGGCTCCGCTCGGTTCAGTTTTAGAAACACAAAAGATCAATATTAAATAGTAGAATGATACACAAACACACATCTTTCTAATTGTCCTCTTGTTATAAGGTTCTTATCAAAATGAATCAATGACTCATTATTATTTTTAGGGGTGTTCTATAGGTATTGTCAGAAAAGAGGCTGGCCTAGGGTACTATTTATATCAAACTCACATTTAGTTACAGAAAATTATCCTGGCACCTGGCTGCAAACATTTATTTAATTATTCATATCATTATGATCAATTTGCATATTTTTACAAAAAAAAGCAGTTTTAATGCTTGTTTTTTTACGGTGATGGTTCTAAAAAAATTGTGTGTCAAAAAAATCACTGGAAACATAGCCAGGATCTATGGGCTAATAAAAGTCCAGAAGGACCACTTTGGGCTAATTTCACATCAGTCCGATCTGTCTAAACCAAAATAACCAATACATTTTTAAAACCATAAACTCTAAGGCTATTAAGCAAAGCAGACTAATGGTGTCACACACTAAACCAAACTATGTGGGTTATCTGACTGTAGGTTAGAAAACATGTTCCCTTTTGCAAGCGAGGAAAACACTTGCATTTCATCCTGACCAAACTAAACAAAACGCAGACGTTGACAATTCTTCATGACTATATGTCAGACCCAGAACTTAACTTATATACTGAGAAACATGTACTGGACAAAAGATAGAAAGTTCAACAATTAAAATAGGTCATTATTATTTAGCTTGCATAAACAAAAACAGCAAAACCCATTTCATTTTCTCACATTTAGTTTCACAATTTTTTTATGTAATAATTTTTTTTAGGAGGCTTAAAAATTGACTTCTAGTGCCACCTATCCTTCGGTTGTGGTTAAATTGAGCTGCTGATTAAAGTGCTTCAGTTCTCTTCCCATTTTATGCTGCACCTAACAAGCATCCAAATTAGACCTGATAGAAAACACACATGCCTAGCTTGTGTCGGCACACACCTCTAAAGCCTTTGGTTGTTTGTCAGTGACCCAACATGAGTGTGAAAAAGAAAAGGAGCAACAAGCAGAGGACTCAAACAATGATAAAATGGAAGACATTCTCTGCAGCCAAATAAACCTGAAACCATGGCAAACAAAACAAATTATTCAGGAGCAATTAAGCAACTCCACAAGCCTTGGGCAAACATTACAAATAACTTAGCCAAGCAGTGGGCATTAGAGATGTAGGCTCATGAATAAATGATCCTTAGATCTCTAATTTGAAGAAAAAAAGTGGAGACTGAGCCAACCATCAAAGGCATTCCATCCCTGCTAGTGTCACTGGAAAGGTAATATTCCATATACTCTGTCCCTGTAAACCTCTCCCACCCCCACCTTATCCTCTTTTCTGTCTCTTTTATTTTATTCTTCATGCAACACGGTGTAACTACATCACCATACCACTGCACCAACGTTTGATACTGCGGCACCCAACCCACAGACCTCCTCCTGTGGGTGTCAAGACATCAGACAGCAGCGAACGTCAACCACCTGCTGTGTGTGCTCCCGCAAGTCTTTGCTTGATCAGCGAAAACCAATCCCGCTTGATTTCAGACATGAGCTAATGTTGACTAACTAAGTTCCATGTCTCTGTGGAACAGCCACTTAAGATATATATTGATCTTACCTGTGATGCCTCACCTGAGGTTGTTGCTCCACCCGGTCCACTGTCTTCCGCCATCTTTCAACATGGAGCTGGCAGTGTTTGATTGGATCGCGGAACAATTACTCTGCCACGTGACATCATCCTAACAATTTTTTACTCGTACCCACAAAGTTGAATTTGTGTCCGAAGAGAAAGGTAGAGTTCGTAGTTGTAAAAATTAGAGTTGTATTTATAGCATTTTTCTCTCACAGCTTTTAGATTCAAACTCTCAGACTCACAAATATTTCAGCCGAATTTAGGGTACAACAACTATATTGACATATAAATACAAATACGAATGTTAGAGTTTTGCATACACCCTTTTAACAGCGATCTTACTCCATATGAAATCAGCAATGTAAAACACACACCTTTAGAGGAGATTTAAAGTCTTTTATTTAAATTACGGGTGTAAGATTAAAGACAAAGTGTGTGCTTGGCAGAAAATAAGGTTTTGATATTAGTTTGAAACATCTAAAAAACTTCTTAGCACAAGGGGACTCAGTTGGGGCAAATCCTAATCTGTTTTGAAAGTTTTAGTTGAATGAATCAAAACCCAACTGCCCTCCTTTATCTTGCAAACCTTTTTCAAGATCTCACAAAATAAAGTCGGGATCTTGCAAAACTCTAATAAATTAAGATTTGGTGTTTGAGGGGGTCACTGAAATAAAGCAAACATATTTTCATGATTGTGGAACTAGTTTGAGATGGATTTGAGCTTTATAAACTGATACATTATTGTAGGCTGTGATATTTAAACAATTCCCTTTTAGTTCTGAGGAGCTCAACATCTAACAAGAATCTATACCCCAACTCCATTACAGCACCAGCCAGAACAGGCGATACATCCAGGAAGGGACCATGTCTTCGTGTTATTTAAGCCAAACTCTGAAAAAAGGGGCAGACTTCCTATTCCTTTCATACCTAGTGTGGGATAAGGCAATATGATATTTTGATCATTGATTACATGCTATGTAATCTTGAGATGTTTGGTGTGAAAATGGTGTGAAAATTCTAGCAGATCAGAAGTTTTAGAATATTCACACCACCCCATTTGATACTAATAAACATCTCAAGGTGAAAGTCCTCTTTCTTTCCCATTGTGATGCTCTGAACTTCAAAAAACTATTAGAGAGTCTATAAAGCTGAAATAATTTAACATATGACTAGCTGATTTGTTTGGTGTTAACTAGTAGAACAGGTGCACATAATAAATTAAGATATTTATTCTCCAGTTTATGTAAAACAGCAGTTGCTCATACTTGCACTATATTATGCTGAAAAACTGACCTTGTACACCACAGGTGTTCCCTTTAGAAATCCTCTGCAACCTCAATAGAGCCGTCTAAATCATAGTTGCTGTTGTAAACAGTCACCTGCTAAATTATTACTGTCTTAAAAGACTCGCTCTTTTTTTCTTGACCTCGATAAGGCACATTTAGTCCCATGGCACAATTAATATGATGGCACTCTGCTGAATGTGGAAGGAAGTGAGTGACAAAGTGAGAGACAAGGATACGTCCAACGAAAAAACTAAGAAAAGAATGATGGAATAAAGTACCAAATAAGTCAAACACTTGAATATGTTTTTTTTTTTTTTTCAGAAAATTATTTAATAATGCAGCAAAATTTCCTGTGTGGTAAAAAGCAATTCAATAAAACAGATGAATTCAGAGTAAACGCAGTAAGTTTTTAAGTCTGTTTTCTTTCTTTTGTAGCTAGACTCTGAGGCTGTAACAGCAGTATCCTAAAATGTATGAATGTCAACCATATGCCTGTAAAATGTTTTAAATCCTACCTAAAGTCTTTCTACAATAAATAAAGTATCAGGACTTTTAACAATCAACGCTAACCGTGTGTGCAAAAGTCAGAATGTTGAGAAGGTTTGTGTTACATTCTTCTTTACTTTATGATTTTAAATGTCATTTTATAAAAAAAACCTATTATTTCTGTGGCTTTGAGCTAATGCAAATGTTGTTGTTTTTTCTTGTTCGTTTATTTGGGTGTACTGTACAGAAAAGTAGTAAAACAACGAAAGACTTAAGGACAGTCTAATTCTGAGCATAGTTTCTTCTAAGCAAAGAAAGCAAGCAAGAAGCAGAACAAAATAAGAGATGATTTAATTAGTAATTTGGGAGTTAAATGTAAAGTTCTCTGTTCTTTAGTGTGAGAACTGTCAAAAAATTCCTAAAAGATAGATATTTGTGGTCAATAGGAAAAATATTCAATGTAATGTGAGCTGCAATTATTGTCTAAGTCTTGTTGGTGTTTAAAACAATTAATTGCTGAAAAGCCAATCACTAATCTGAGATAAACAGTAGAATAGGGTGAGTAGCTTATCCTGCTGAAAAGTCTTAAAAAACTGTACAAGTGTAACAGGGTCGAACAACAAGGTTACAAATCGTAATAAGTTGAGATAGATTGTCTGTCATCCAAGATATGACTGTTGTGATCTAGTAGTGTTTGTGTTAGTCTTTCCTTTATAATAAAAGTCTAAGTTTTTTATTGTTATTTAGGGCTTTACTTAAATAATTTCTCTTTTTTGTTCATTATTGTTGTGTATTTTGATGTATTCTCCATACTTTTCCTGCTTTTCCTCTTTCACAGCTTTTCCACTTGTTTTCTTATCACTTCATCTAATTTGTATGTAATTTTCCACTCCTCATCCAACACAGCTGCATCAAATGATTAGGAGTGTCATCAAGTCTACTAATAGCTATAGTTCCTTTGAACATTTAACCCTTAGCCTTCCTCATCCAACCTCTAAAATAAATGAAACAATTCTGTTTGCTTTTTGTATCCTTCTCCAGGTCCTTACTCTGAATTTATAGATCAGATCTCCGATTTTTTAGTGACACTGATAAAGTCATTATAGTGAGAGATTTTAAGTTTCATATTGACACCAAAAATGACACCCTAAATGTAGCCATTGTTGCCGTTTTAGACTCAATTGGCTTCACTCAAAAATTCCAGACACCTACCCACTCTCTTGGTCCCACTTTAGACCTCATGTTGACTTATGGCATTGAGTGTTTAAAAACAATGCCTCATAACCCTCTCCTTTCTGACAATTTTTGTTGTGTACTTTTTTACTGTGTACTCAAAATCTAAAAGATATTTTAATAATAGTAGGTCTTTATCAGACAATGCTGTTACAACTTTTAAGCAATCCATTCCACCTTTAATTTCTTCAGTATCTCAGAGAAACGCATTGAAGGGTAGCAATTTAATTTCATTCCCTACACAAATTGATGCTCTTGTTCATAGTATTACGTCCTTATTGTGTTGTGTTTGCATTAGACAATGTAGCTCCCATAAAAAGGAAAGTGATTACTTAAAGGAGGTTGACTCCATGGTTTAATTAAGAACTTTGTACCTTGAAGGAGAACACCATGAAATTGGAGAAGAAATATCTGTCATGTTGTTTAGGCTTCTGACCCACATAAACAGAGAACTATCGGGAGAACAGTTATAATGAATTTTAGTGTAGGGTAATGGGGTGAAATCCGGCAACGGGAGACAGCGGGGAACGGTGATGTTTGGCAGGACAGCAAGAACAGAGGGACAGCGGGGACCGGCAGGAAGCTTGGAGCGCACGGCGATGTGGGAGACCGGAGACCACTGAGGTTGAGGACAGGACATGTGAGTAGTTTGTTTTCTTTTCTATTTTCCAATATTGTAAGACTTTATTTTTCATCATTAAAACTCTTCACCCCGTCTTTCGGCCTGTGTGGATTTGTGGGTCCAGCTAAAAATATAAAACAAAACAACAACAAAAAAAAAAACAAGTATGAAAAATAGTCTTTTTGGCTTACCAAACTTCTTACTAAAGAGGCTCATGGGTATTTTTTTTCTTAAATACAGAAAGACAAGAAAAAACGCTAGAATATGTATGTGCAATTTATATTACAATATTTTTTCTAATTAAAACTGACCCTTTTAGCAATCTTTTTGCCATTTAAAAAATATAATTTCCTACAGCAAAAATCTCGATTGATTAAAAAAATCTCTAAATCTATCACTAGTGTGTTTTATATGCAAACTTTTCTGTGAAAGTAATGCAACCGATTTTCTGTGCCACTAATTCAATAAATGCATTTGAACCCATTTTTAACCTTGCAGTTGTACTTTCCGACAAGCAGCTATATCAGAGACAAAGAAAAAGACAGTCAGCAAAAAAAGGGAAACAAAATATCAAACGGAATCAGTAAAAATGGCAAATGAAGGGGTAGAAAGAAGAGTTGGAGAAAATAGTTTCAGCTGGTCTTTGTGTGACAGGTAAGACAAATGCAATATATGCACAAGGGGAGGTGAAGACAAAAGAAAAGGAAAGAAGGGAATAGAAGCGTTGTCAAATATTAAGTGGATCAAGAGATGTTTGCTGTCTATGGAAACATACATTTACAAAACAAATTAGTTTTCTCTGGTGTCATGTTTCTCTGGTGCTTTTCATTAAGATGAAAAATATTTTTAAAACCTTTTTTGTGGTCTGTGTGAGCTCTACCCAGTGAGTTCTTTATGTCAATAATATGTTTTACACAACCCACTACAATCACACCCGCAACTTGAAAGAACATTTTGCGCATACATATACACAGACTCCAACACTCAAAAACGGCCTCTTTTCAGATTTAAAATTAACTACACCATCAACTATCAACCCATCAGGTGGCTAAACATGAATAAAACCCTTCCAGTACAAACATAATTTAATGTTGTAACGGTACATCTGACTTGCTATGGGCATAATTTAATTTATCTGGAGGGCTGGAATACCATTAAATCTGCCTGAGACTTTAAAACACACAGTTTACGAAAGGGTAAAAACGGCAAGCAAGGAAAATGTATTCAAAATGAAAAAGCTGCAAAAATCCTTTCCCAGAATTGTCAAGCAGGGCTTAGTTTTCCACAACATGTAGGCAACTACAAAAAGAAAATTTTTAATGCAGAAACAATATGCTGCAGGTAAAAGAAAGAAAATTCTGTGAAGTTCAAAAGGTTTTTGACATCTGTCAGTTGGCAGGATTGCTGCATCTTACTTCTGCAAACTGTAGTAATAAATTTGTAATTAACTAAAAGCTGCTCTTGGACTTTTAATTATTTTATGATTTTTTTTCTTTTCATGATAAGCTATTTAAAAAAAAGAAAACAAATCACAGTAGTCTTGGAACTTTCATGAATAAAGCTACGTTGGTTTTAAAAAAGTTATTATTTTTTAGATATTTAATATTACAAGACAACAAAAGAAACATTATGTTTGGTTTTTATTACTCATCACGGGTTGTATGCAATAATTAAACCTCTACACAACTGCAGGTTGTCCTCCAACCCTCAGCTCCCCAGCGGAGGATGGTGGAGATTTACAACTGACACTTGTTTATGTTTCTTAAAAACAATAGATGCTTTAGTTAGTTCAACCTTTTTTAACTTGTAACATCTGAATTTGGTTCAGAATTGGTCGTAGTTGTAAGATTGGAAAAAACAAGGAACATACATTTTGACAATTAGTATAAGACATTTATTTATATAGGCCAACATTTGTAGTAAAGAAGATGATTGCTTCATTGTGTATCAACCCTGACCTTTTTTTTTTTAAATGGCAGCAGCAAAATGAGTTGTTTTACCCCCCCCCCTCCGTTTTTTCTTTCATTTGAAATGTCTGCAACACAAAGACATTTTTTGTTGATATTTTAAGAGATAATCTTTCTTTGTCTCTAATCTTAGGTCCACTAAAGTAGCATCGTTTTGAACATCATCTTATAGTTGTGGTTGACTTAAAAGTACAGCAGAATCTTTTTTGTTTTACTTTCAGCATCTGACATTTACTTTACTTGGGCTCAAAAAGCTTGGTAAAATACAAAAACTTGGTTTAAAAATCTAAAAACCTGATTAAGAGAGTACAAGGAGCTGCAAACCACAAATGCAAATTTTACAGAGAACATGTTATGGACAATATAATTTGAATGGAACTATGTTTCAGAGCAGCAATGTTTTGGCATCTATACTTTCCTTGTGCCAGTTTCTTTTTCTCTCTCTCTTTTTTTGCATGGTTGTCATATATTTTATACTTGCCCATAGTTCTTTCACCAGACAATTGAGAAACTATATTAACTGTTGCATTTTCATAGCTTCCTTTTGAAGCTTTTCTTCTTTCTTTGCTTGCCTCCTGACAAAGCTGTTTTTTTTTCTTCCTAAATCTGTATCATTTACAAAAATAACCTTTATTCTTTAGTTTCCGTCTTTGTGAGAATAGTGACACTATGTGACAATGCACACTGAGTGCTGACAGTCTGCTGACAAGCAATGACAGCAATGAGTGTCGCAGGAAGCAGAAAGTACTTTGTCTTAATGAGCTGTCATACCGTTTGAGCTCTCTTCCACCTGTTATATAAGTTATCTCTCTATTCTTCCTGGGACTGATTTCTGCGTCCGACTGTTTTCTTTTATGTTTCTTCTTGTTCTGTCCTAAAAAATGAAAGTAATGAAAACATGTGGCACTTTCTTTTCACTTAGTAATTAAACAAAACAACATTCTGAGATGCTGGTTAATATTTTTTGTTTTGAGCAAATTATTTGTCATTGAATTACTTGGTGAACGTATCAAGGAGACCTAATGCGTGTTGTTCAAAGTTATTGTAAAATTATTAGAGTTGAACTTGAGATTTAATGATGTTGGCTTCTGCAAAATAGTCTGCTCTACCTTCTCAAACAGCAGTTATATTTTTTAAAGTTTTTCAAACTTTTAAGAAGGCAAAAAACTAAACTTGGGGATGAACCCATGGCTGGCTTTTGATATGGGTGAATTCACTTATTCATGGAACTATTACTGTGCATCTGGGGTTGGCATTAGGACCATAATACTCTTAAGTATTTTATTTGTTTTGTGTTAAGAGTGTTTATTTGTGTTTTACCACAATTTTTCATTTATTTGGACCACCTATATTTAAGACAAAGGTGACAACATTAATGTATGGATTTCACATTTTTTCAATTTCTAAAAAAAATGAGTTTGCCAAGGTTACCGTTCAGGCAGGAAACACCATTAAAACATGCGCTTAGTAGGTGTGTTGAACATTTCATTCAGTAGGCTGATAAGAATCAACTCATTATTTTGCTGGTATTGAGACAGTAGAGAATTGATTATGACTGCACAAATGACTTGACATTTCCTTGTATTTTTTTTTTGTAGTAAGATAAAAGGATATCTTTAAGCCAGATTCAATTTACAAAGAACTTCCAGTTATAAAGAAAACAGCAAGAAAAGATAATGCAAGAATGGGAACTCCTGAGAGAATCTAATCTACTTGGTGCTGCAGATGTAATATCTATTTTCTAATTCCAAATCCAATTATTGCCATGACTGTAATTTGGCAAAGACACTACTAAAGTCTATCCGGTGGGGATGCCTGTTTTTTTTTATTCAGGCTGTATCAACCAATATGCAAAGTACCCTGTTTTGAGTAGGGACATGCTTAGTAAACGTAATTTGATTTCAGAAAGTTACCTTGTAGAAAGAAAAAAAATCCTGTATACCAAACTTTCACAGACTATCAGGGGGGAGATCAGTATTCAGTCCTTTCCTCTGTTTTTGTAAAAGTTTTTACATGTTTGACCTTTTATTTCTGTATTTTTGGGGAAATGAAAGACATTGCACTAAATACATGGAGACGTGAAGATGCCAGTCGAGCATTTTGGGAGATGGTAGCACATGTTTGATTTGATACAGAAGTAATCAAAGAAACATAAAACGTTTAAAAGTATTGTTGTTTCATTTATTTCGCCTGAGCTTATTCAATTTAGTTATTTACACATGTTATATACTGTAAATTCTAATTTAGATAGGTCAACTTTTGTTTAATGAGTTAGTTTTGGCCATTGCATCTGTGTCTTCCAATTTCTTGGTATAGGTTGGAGTACATATCCAACATAAACAGAAATACAAACCTACAGACTGTAGAAAATAGTGACCTTTTCTCTTTTGGCCCACATTAACATGCCTCTACTGCCGAGACACTTCACTAATGCACAGTAATCCTCCAACACAATGACCCCAATCCTTTAAATCTGTCAACAGGGAAGCTGAGGCTCCAGATTAAAGATCCAGCTGCAATGATACAGGGGAACTCTAGTATTAGGACTAAATGTAAAGCAGCTAAATGTGACTGAATTGTGTAAGTTTAATTATTTTTTATAATTTACCAATCAAGAAAATTAATTTATTTGGGTAAATTTTCGCTCAAAATAATTAAGTGAGGTCTTTTCCAGAAATGTGATAAAGCTAACAAGATATAGCCTAGAAATTAAAAGACAGAATGAAGGATAATGTAATTGCTTTTTTACCACAAAAAAGGCCTTTATTAACTGAATAATTCTAGACCTCCACCAAGTCTTAAGTTTGCCTGCCTTGTCTTCCACTGGTTGGTTAGGTTTTCCACGGCTTTTGGAAAAGAACAAATTGTTAGCGAAAGAAAAAGCACACAAGGAAGCCTGTTTCATCACAAGCTTGGAAAAATTAGAGTAAAATAGCTTTTTATCAAATCCCTCTGCAGCTGTTTGCAGAGACTGGCTTGCGCAATGTCACATCCTCAGAAGCAAATTCATGTTGTGCATAGCATCAGATTATTCGGTCTACTTTAAGCCGCAGACAGTGTTTGTTCACCACAGCTTTTAAAATGTAATTTTGAGCTGTGTTCACCAATGGAGTGGTGATGAAAAATAAAATGAGCCATGAGCCTCCATCTTTAATAAAATACCTGTAATTCTTTGGGGATCGAGTCGAGATTACAAGAAATGAGAGGCAAATTCTGTCATTTTCTGTTTTGTATTTTTTCCTAACAGCGCAGCAGCACTGGGCTTAAGTCTGGCAGGCACATACAACACAGTGACATTTTGATGACATCATCACATTCAGGGGTGATTAAATACAATTAAATCCCACTGATTCCTGGCAAAGCTGTAGAAATGCAATTTAAAAAAAACTCATACAATTTCTGTTTGAGCTGAAAAAAACAATATGTGAGAAAAACTGTTTAATTTGTTTTTTACAACTTTATTTTAAATGGACATCACATTATTTATGACAAAAGGCATTGTTTTTTATTCACAAATTAAACATATTTCAGGTGAATGTGTTGCACTTTGTGGTGTTTTCTTTTATTCCTATTTTGGTTTTCCATTTAGGGTATAACAGCATCTTTCTAGACTTGCAGCCTAACCTACCTGTGTCCAAAATGTTAGAAAATATTGTCTATTGTACGCTAGGTCCAGACCCCTGCATGCATTAGTTTCTGGTAAATGACTGATTGACTGCTTGGAGTAAAATAATGATTGGTATGTATTTCCTAAAAAATTATAGGTTTTGCTATCAGGAAAAAGGTATTTACCAGTTAGAAAACTGCATGTTGTTTTAGCTTTCCTTAATCTGATGACTGAAAATGACTAGAACTGTTCCTACAGAATTGGACTAAAAAGTACATTAAGGTGAGTAAAGGATTGCTAACAAATGTAGGAATATGTAAAATATCATAAGATAACATTTCTATTTACATGACACATTTTTCAAAATGCAGAACATTTTGATAATGTTTATAGGTAAGATATTTGATAGTTTTTAGTATTTAACGAGGGTCTTTTAAACATAAAATATCCTATATTGTTTTTAAATAAATTCTTTAAGGTTATTTACATTGTTCTAAAAAAATGCTAACCATATTTTTTTTTGAAACATTCCTTGTCAGTATAAGCCTCTCATTTAGAAATAAAGCGATTTGTAAACATATTCACACCACCAAGACACATTTTGTCATGGTACAAACACTAACTTTAGTCTGTTTTATAGGTGTTTAATATGAAAGGGTAAGGAGATAATGCATGGTTTTCGACATGTCTTACAAATTGAAAAATAATCTTAAACCCTCCTGGAAGACAACAAGAAGGAGTTTCAACAAAGCTTCCATTAGTCAGCAACATTTACTCATGGAAGCTGAACACAATTTCAAACCACACTTTTTAAGGTTATTATGTGTTTAAAAAAGAAAAAGCTTGTATCCTTTCCTTCTCAGTTCAGATTTATAAGATAGACTTTGTAAATCAAAAAAATTGAGACTATTATTGTAACATGAGCAAGATGAAGAGGTATGAATACATTTAAACATTGCGAACATCTATTGCTATCTCAGTAAACTTACTGAGGCTCTCCTATTGGTGTGACAACAGGCCATGGCATGTCAGGTAAAGGTGTCTGGGGCTGAGTAGGGGGCTGCTGCTGCGTTTTCTGGTTAGTCCAGTTTAACTCCACACCATTCTTCTTCAGTGCTGCCAAGTGCTTGATGTCCAGCGTTGTGAAGGTAGTGAATTGGACTTGATTTCTTTTGCTGGTGGGAGAATGCAGAGGCTCGCTGCGGTGTGGCCTCAACAGCAAAGTGGCTGATCGGTTTGCCATCGGGTCGATGGCCTTCATTTGAAACTGGTGTTGCTGAGAGCTGCTTCTGCAGCGTCCTAATGTTGCAGTTCGCTCTGGAACCGCGGGGGCACTCACAGTTGGCAAATCCCTCTGCCGAACACTGGGACCGATAGGCTCTATTGTGTGATGGGACTCAAGAGGGCAGTGAGGCTCATGTTTCAGTGTTGCAGCTTGAGCTGGGGCAGCTGAAGCCCCTGGTGCAGGTGTGTTTTGACTATTGCTCCCCATCCACACCCAATCATGTTTGTGATCCTTTGGGTCTGCAGGAAGAGCTGGACCTTTCTGTATGGGCGTCTTCTGTTTCCGAAAACAAAGCTTATATGAAGCACAGTTGAGCAGAAATGCCATGATAGCAATACAGGATACTCCTATTAAGGAATACATGCCAATTTCCAAGTCAGATAGGGATTTGAAAGTCCTGATAAGATTGCTCTCAATTAGTTTAGGGGTTTTAGTTTTAGGAAACTCTTTTTCAGGTTTTTCACCTTCAGGAGCATCGTTGTTAGAAGATGAGTTAGAGTTGTCAAGCATGTTCCCATATCTTTTCCTTTTCCCATCTTCACTACTGATAAAACTCACTGTTGGTTTGGCAGTGCTCAGCTGTGAATCAGACCAAAATTTCTCCAAAGCTGTTGGAGTTGTAACGACACTAGAAGCTGTACCTCTTGTAGTTTTGGCTCTTTCAACGAACACTACAGGTGTTTGCAAGTATCTGTTTGGAAGAGTTGTGACAGTGCTTTCTGCCACCATAGCATGCTGGTTGGTTATTGTGCCAATGTCTGGCCTTTTATCCATCACTGTGACAATCTTTTGAGACGTCACTGCTGTTTTAACTTCACCCACTGCTTTCACCTTTTTACTTGCTCCTCCTGCCGTAACTCTGCTGCTCTGGAAGTTGGTCTTGAGAATCCCTGCACCCACTGCCAGCTTGCTCTTCCTCTTGGATTTCTGGCATTCCTCACAGATCCTCAGCTCCACCCTCACCTGCCTCCCACGGCCTTCACCTTCACCTTGTGCAACCACGAATGTGGACAGGGGAGTACGGCGTACAGTGACCACCCTCTCATCATTGGTGGAAACAGTTAGAGAGTAGGCACCACGGTCGAAAAGCCCCAGTGGAACAACTGCTCCATCATTAAACTTAACCCAGCTGCTGACCAACGCTTCCTATAATGACAAAAGAGGGAAAAAAGTACATACTGAGCCATGTGGAGTTCTTAAACTTATAAGCAAGTAAATAAGACTTTTATTTGAATGACAAACTCAGCAATCCGCCACATTTTCATACAAATATTTCATATCTTCACACACTCAAGTTCTCAATGTATGGTTTGTTTTAATTTTAGATATATTTTACATATTCCTGGAATGTCAACGTTTTAAATATCGTATGAACAAACTAAGAACGGGCTAAAAACAAAAATGAAAAGAATTTTGAAAGAGGTCGGGGACAACATAGGAGGTAATAGACAGGTAAAAGACAAATGAATGATAGTGGTTCAAAATCGGAGGAAGAAAAGGAGGGAAGGAAAGGTAAGGCATAAGTGAAGGCAGGAAGAAAACATAGAGAAAGGGAGATACGTAACAAATAAAGAAAGAAAAGTTGGTATAGGGTATAATGAAGGAATGATACAGGAAGGAAAACAAATGGGAATTAAGGATGGAAAAGTGATAACAGTTAAAACTCGGGACATACAAATGTCTTTTTATACTCTTAATGTCTAATATTAGCTATCTTTAAACATGGAAACCTATTAAGTAAAATTGTCATGCTTTTCCAAACTGTACAGGACCCTGCAAAAGAGATTTATTAATCTTTCCATAAAACTAAAAAACATTTATAACTATGGCTTTTAATTTAAATAAAAAAAGCAATGAAGATAGTCTGGCAGATGTTCTTCAAGAGGACCAAAATTTTAAACATTAAGGGTCATATTAATAAAAAGAATTGGCTAATCAGATGTCATTTCAGCAGAACATTACAATGTCCCATTTCCTGTGGCTAATGTGGGCTACTGGGTCATCACAAACCTAACCTATATTTTAGATCTGAATATGTTCTAAATGGCCATGAGCATAACAGCTTGCTATCACAAACACTATTGGATGGTCATCCACAGCGGCAGGTTTATTGACTGGGGCAGAACAGTCATTGGGAGTGGGCTGAATGTGACACAGAGCATGCTTGTGAAAGGGAGCTGGTTTGAAATAGGCAGACTGCCACGGCCAAATGTGTGAGTGAGCTTTTAACATGATCATCTGTCTGCCTCATTGTGGCTACTCACAGAGCTCAGAGCTCAGCACCTGCTGATGAAGTCCCAGTGAGAAACATTTAAAGAAATAATAGGGAAGAAAAATGTAAATGTACCTCTACTGCCTGTGTCATTTAAATTATTTTCCTCTCTGGTAGAGCTTAATGTTTTACTGTAGCATGTAGGATTTAATAATAATACTGATTTTCTAGAAAGTTTAAAGCATTGTTGCAAAGCTGCTCATGTTATTTGTTTCGCTTCTGTTGCTTCTCCAGAAAAAAGTATTACTATCACTGTTATAGTTTTCTTTTTGTGAAGTTTATTGCTGTATCTACTTTCATTCTTTATGTTCAGGTAAAAATAAAACATATTAAGTAGTATTTGCCCTTATTCACTAATCACTGTAAGTATTGATAAATCCTATATCACATTTACTGACTCTCTGAAATCAAGTTATAGTTTTAATTCTAATTGTAATTGTTATAATTTTATTCTATTGCTTTCATGAAATGTGCAAATATTTTTGCAATGTAAAGAAATAACGAAAAATATTGCATATATCCATATTGTATGTCTTTTTAATGGATTATGCACTATGTTATTTGACATTTTCGTAAACATTCTTGTCATTTTTGGGATGCCTTCATCCTGATGGCTTAAAAGTTTGATAATTCTCCAAATGTGTTTTAGAAGAAATATGTGTTAATTGTAAATGATGCACTTCAGGGCTAAATAGTCGAAGTGGAAATTAGTACATGTAATCAAGAATAGTTTTTTTTTTTTTTTTTTTTACTATTTAAAAGGCTTCAAACTCAGGGCTAAAAATAGAGGGGTTACACAGTGTTACACACTTTTCACAAAAAATCTACTGAAGCTGCAAGTAACATAATTTCTACTTTAATTATTGAACCTTCTATAATTTTGTTTTTCCCTAAATACTTGTACTAAATTGATGTGCGTGATGGTTTGCAAACTTGTTACAATAATTCTAGGCTTTAAAGGTAGCAGAACTGAAGTCTGCTAGGTAATTTATTGGAAAGGGAAAAACATTGAAAAAATTATTTCTCATGCATTTTTTTTTCAACAAATAGTAGGAGGAGGATCTTGTTGTTGTTTTTTGCAGGTTGTCCTCTGGGGGTCGCTACTGTTCCATCCTGGCTGGAGCACGCTGAACGCCTGTGCACCGCACAGGTGTTCTCTATCTAATTAGGAGCTGGAGCAGTATAAGAGGAATGGTGGACCAGCTTCACATCGGCTCAGTATTTGTTACTACTGGTAACGTTAATCTCCTGTTCAAACTAGTCTTGTGTAGACTTAATTCTCTAGTGTTTAAGCTCCTCGTTGAACCCATCTCCTCATTGCATCTTTGATGTTTTCTATGCTCGCTACTTTCTCCGTTGCTCATACTCCGCTGTGTTCATCCCCAGGTCAGACTCAAGAACCTCTCAGTGCTACACTATTTCCCGGATCCCGGCTCAGTTCGCCACTCTGGTTCACCCTCCTCGGATTCAGCTCGGACTGCCCGCTCCAGCTTCAATCACCCCCAGACAACCTACCTCTGGACAGCAGCAAGTATTCCTCCTTCCTTTCGGCTCTCTCCCTGGCGTAACCATCTGCACTCCAAGTAAGACACAGACTCAAACATTATTGTTCACAGTCCCCCAGTCAAGGAGCTCAACCTGGTTTCACCCCACAGAAGCTCCCAGTTTCCCTTTTCGCCTCAAGCCGTTCCTTATCCTGTTCACAACCAACCTGTTCAATGAAACCTGTTAACCTGATCTCCTGAGAGTCCTCTGTTTATGTGGTTCAGATCGCTAAAAGTTATGACAGGTAAGGTCTAATCTGTTTATGCATGTGAGTGTTTCCCCACTGATGCAACTAATTAGAGGGAAAAAATGTCAGCAGAGGAATGCCATGAATAAAATAACCCACATCATGACTGCAGTATTCCAATATTCCACACATGAAAATTTGGTGTTATAACTCAGGAGCATATTCTTAAACCCAAATCTTGTAATAAATACACATTTTAACATTGCACTTAATTAAACTGCTTTATATAAAAAACATCCCCAGCAGGAACAATATATTATTCTACTAAACATTTTAGATTTTTTTGTAGAGTCTGATATGTGTAGTTGTTAATTGTTGAGGCTAAATGATACCAAAATACCCAGAAAGTCATTGGTCGGTGTGTTAATGAAGCCACAAAAAAAGGAAGTTTTGAAATTAATATTGGCAAAAGATAAATCACTCAACATCTAATTGAAAAATTCCACCTCTAATGAAACAAGTTCCCATAGTAAATGTGTCAGGAATAAATATAAAAACTAGTTTTCAACCAATATTTTTATTATTTTTTAAGGAAGGAAAACTAACCAAACTACAAACAAAGAAAGAAAAAGTAGTTAGCCCTCCAAAATAGCTTACAGATTGACAATTCCCCGATGACATCACACAAGAACCCCTGAGGAGCATCTGCACTTTAAACCTTGTTTTGCTTGAGTTAGGAAAACTGTTCATGACTTAAAAATAAAAAACTTGTACCCATGGGAGAGTCAAGTAAAAAAAAAAAAACACAGCTGACCAACAAGAACACACACAACCATTTAAAATTTTTCCAACACACATCTAAACTAAGGTTTGCAAGACTTTATGACTCTTGAGAAAGTAGAACTTATTGAAATAAGTGGGTCCTAGTATAGCTGGTGTAAAACTAAAAAATGTCAAACAAAAAACAATCAACATGCTGGTGCCACACTATCAACTCTGCTCTTTAAGGCTTGAAAAGGTTTTGGAGGGGCTTAACAGATGTTTGGACATAAATTAAATTAAGATTGTGTGGGATAGTAGATATTTCATTCATGGGGACCTTATAATGCGACTGAATATAACAAAGCAATAAAGAAAATAGGTTTAACTATTATTCAGTGTTATGTAAGACTCAGCTAATGTGCAACCACTCAGTAGGATTGGGGGGGTGTACTTTTCACAAAGGTTGTTAGATTATATACAATTTTTTTTCTTTCACAAATAAAATGATCATAATAAGGAAATATAAAAGTTGGCAGTTTTTTTTTTTAAATAAGAGGGAAACAAAGAAAAACATTAACATCCTGTTATTTACCTGTTTGAGCTCTGTTATTGTCTCCCTTGTGGTCGCCGTGGCAACAACAGCCCTGTTGCTCCCAGGGCTCAGCTGAAGAGACAGAGAGAGTCCGGAAACCAACTGCACTCCCAGTTCTGTCACGCTCACTTTATCATCCACCACCCTGATGCTCCTCTCAGCCAGGACCAGTGACGTCAGCGGGGACAGCACCTGCAACCAAACACGGCCAGACATTCAGGCTGCTGGAAAACCACTTTGACTAAAATACACACAGAGGCCTCACCTGCACAACTGTGGTCCCCACAGCCTTTCCTTGCAATACAATGCCATCTTGCACTCTGGCGACTTCAGGATCTGCTACTGTTAGTGCATTGCGGACGAGGTTGGTCACATCAACCTGTTAATTGAAAAAAATACAACTTACGATAAATCACTACATTCTTATGCAAAGCACCCACATATAAGACTTTTACATTAAAAAAGTTTGAAGTTTTCTAGTAGGTAGTACTGATATACTGTGCGTGGTTTACCTGCCAATCAGAGCCTAAAAAGTATTCAACAGGCTCGTCTCCAGTAAGTGGGCCAGGCAGAACCTCAGAATCAGGCTTGGCCACAAAAAGCGCGACTACCCTCAGCGTGGTGAGCTGGTACTGTAACATGCATCCCCTTCCTTTTCTCATGTCCTCATCTTCCTCGCTGTCCCAAGTAGATCTGACACACAACAATAATACCTAATCAGTCTGATAGTGACACATATGCATAATGATGGATGTGAAGAGTATAGATATGGCTTGACAAACTTTGAATGTTACAAAAAATGTAGTTTTAAGAAAGTCTTATAGCTGATGAAAACTCAAAATTTGGAATGTTGCCATGCAATAAAAATGTATAATAGGGAGATGTGGGTCAACTTGTAAGTATGACAATTAACTCAATATTTTTTCAAGACTGCTGTTGCATAAATTACTGTATCGGTGAGGTGTGGGATGGAGAATTTCAAAAGCGGTGCAGTGCCTGGTTTTGTAAATGTCATCTTCCTTTATACTTTAGACTCTCTGCCGATGCTGGCCAATCAAGCCAAGTGACACCCCTGTCATAAAAGCAGGTACTTTTCACCTTTTAGGCTTAAGCAAAGAAAATAAAGCCGAATTTTAATGAAACTTTTGAAAAAAGAAAGGTCCTTATAAATGTGTAGGTTGGTGGCTGCTCTTAGTTTAAACATGATAGACCCCAGGTAGACCAACAAAAGAAGACTCCATGGCTTGCCATGTCACAACTTACTGGGAAAACTTCACAATAGACTTGAAGGATGTTGGATTCTGTGCCTCTCCGGTTAGTGCTGGAAAACTATCAAAGTCAGGAGTCTTCCTCATAATAGTGTAATGCATAATTGGCTATTTGTTACGTGAAGGTTGTATGTTATCCTATATTTTGAGTTTTCATTACCCGCAAACCACAATCAACAAAATTAAGATAAGCACTTGGAATATATCACAGTTAATAACTTTTTCTAAGACACTCTAGCACTAAATTAATGACCCCCCCCCCCCAAGAAGAAACCCAGACTGGCTATTTTGACTCGCTTCACGCCGTATTCAGACAAGAGCAACACAACAAAAGCATGCTGTTAATGTTCGAACTTGGAGAAGAAAAATAGTAAAGCCCACCAGCCTTGTTCTGACTGTTTTGAAGGCAAAGCACATATGGAGTGACCTTTTTTCCTCAAAATCAATTTAACCTAAATTAAACAAGATCCCGCGGCTGAGTGGTTTGTTTACACGTGGTAGAGGCTAAGCTGTGAACCTCTCAGCAGCGATCATACAATTGTCATACACTCATCTGGTCCTGCAACACGGTGCACTTCAGGTGTGCTGCGGGGTTGGTGAAAATGATTTTACACTGCGGGCAGAAAGCTCCCGTCAAGTGGTAAAATTTAAATAAACATCATTACTACTTAGCCTGAGGTCCCAGCTTACCATCAGATGGGAATGCTACTTGAATTTAATCACTGCGACTCAACAGCGCACAGAAAAGTAAGTATTGACTAAATCCTGTTTCCAACTTAGAAGTTTAGTGACACCACAGTGGCTTTTTATCTTCAAAAAATTTATGTTCATCCTTCTGTTATTTTACTTCTGAATTAAATAGAAAACCTATAGACTATAGGATATAGACCATAGGTATTCACAAATCTTCAGGATATTCGGTAAGTCATGTTTTCTCTCTGTCCTGGATAAACACATTTAAGGAGCCTGGCAAAGGATGCACACTTTTGAAACTTTTTATCTAATTATTTCTTTTTTAATTTTTTGGGATGTTTGGATGCAATGCTTTAAACACGATTTTATGAAATTTTGTCCTCTTTACTCAATATCCCTAATAAAATCCAGTTTGCCTTATCTATGAAGTTGTTCATGGACAAACAGCATAAAGTCTAAATAACATAATAAGTTTAAGGTTGTAGTAAGTTTTAGATCATAGTTGGGTTATACACACATATTCCAATGATTGTGAAACATATATGTGTTGTAAAAATTAAAATGTCGCCAAAAGCATAGTAAAACATCTTTAGCAGAGGTAGGGAAACTGGTCAGGGCCATGGAAGGCAAACATCTGCAAGGCCTCAAAATACTGAAGACTGAAGCTACAGTTCACCTTCCAACAGGAATACAAACATAAACATACAGTCAGTTAAAAACCAATATGACATTTTCTTTTCTCTTCACAATTGTCTACTATTCTGGGTTTACCAATTGCCAAAAAAAACATTCAATGTGTTTGAATATGTTAACAAAGCTCTGTCCTACTTCCTTTTCCGAACAGGTACTGTTAAAATATGACAATTCTGACCTACTATCTGTTAGTAACTGGAGTCTGGTATTGAACTTTGGGGAGGGGAATGACAGCCATTATCAGAGAGTATTGAGTAGGGAAAATAATGACTTTACTGTACGTATTGATTCAAACCCCACTAACATTTATTTCCTGGACAGCTGTGCTTTGTCTAATGCTCCCTCACTCACCAATACACTAAACACAAATGTGGTAGATACTCTTAATCTGCCCGAAAACAAGCATTTGTATCCAAAACCCTAAGCACCATTGCACAGTGTGTATAATTTATGGAAATTCCTTCATATTACTATGAAGAAAATACTATTCATAAGAGTGGAACCATTTAAAAACAAATCAAATCATTACATAATTTTTAATATTTATCAGTAATTAGTATCAACGCAAGCGCACTTTTATCCTCAAATCTTAGAATTTAGCAGGTATTTTGCACTGCATTAGCAATAACCACATCCTATAACAAGTTTACAACTTCTGTTTCAATTTTTAACCACTATTCTGCTTTTAATATAGCAACAATTCTGTGAAATTAAAAAAAAATTAATTTAGCACAGCTTACACCAGAAATGTATAGATCAAACATTAGTAATTATATTAAGAACTCTATTGCATTATCTCACTTTTAAATATAATTGTGGCATTCACTGCATCCATGTATAAAGCAGATATTTAGTAAATACCAAATGCTCCAAGCACCACTATGTTGAATAACCTTTTAATACCGTAGTACAGTAGGACATGGATGTTTTTAGTTTGTTGAGTTATGACATATAGGCCAAAAAAAAAAAAGAATACCAAATGCATAACTTCATCATAAGCTGTATTTTTACCTAAAGGTAAATATTTCCCTTTTTTTGTTGTTGGAAGAATTAGTACAAGACTAAATTTCAATTTGAAATAAAATAAAAATACTCATTTGGACTTTTAAGTTATTTATTCCTTGTAAAAGGTCTGGTCATCTTGGAGTCCCATGGAAAACCCACAACTCTGTGTGCTGCACCTTAGTTTGGTTATTATTTAGACTGTACAGTGAGGTCACAGATTATGATGGGTCACAGATTGTGATACCCATCATAATCTGTGACCTGTGTGATACTGACTATATGAGGGTCACATACTGTATAAAGTGAGTCCAGGTTTTAGTAGGGAGATGGCACAACATAGAGAAATACTAGTATGGAACTTTGACATTATTGTTTGACCTGTACAGTGAGGTCACAGATTATGATGGGTCACAGATTGTGATACCAATTATAATCTGTGACCTGTGTGAAAATGGCTATTTGGGATCATTTTATTTTAAATGAGAGCTGAGCTGGAGGAGAGAAGTGCTATAAACCGTTTTGAACCCTCTCCCCAGCCCAACAAAGTGCTTGGAAGCATTTATTTATCTTTTACCAATTTATTACTGGGTTTACATATTGAAACGACTGAATAAAGATATTCAATGCCACCGTCCGTCCAGCTGTTTTCAGCGTCAAATAAATACAAACACATAACATTTCCTCCATAAATGCGACCAAAGTAATATTCCGTAAGGTTTGCAATCTGGTGATGTTTTGGTGCTAGTCTGGTCTTCAACGCGTATATAAAGAGGAATGTACGCTATCGCCCCCTGTGGCCGCAGCATATGATGGGTTGCAGAATTTGGTGTAACACCAGAATGCCTTACCGTTTATTGCCGGTTGTCACTGGGACCCTCCAGCCTTTTATTTGGCTAAGCTCAGGGTCGGCGATGTCAATGCGCATGGGCAGCCGGGGCATCCACACACTCACCTCCAGCTGGGCGCTCAGGAAACCATACGTAAAATTCATCATCACGTTGTTTTTGCCGTTTGTCTCTTTGCCATTTACAAAGAAGTAGTTACATTGTTCTGACACCTGGAATGACCAAAAAGACAGATAGGTGATTAAAAAGTTTACAAAATGGTCACAGTACAAACTTAATTTTAAATATGGCTTAGATCTTTTTTCTGCACTGAGAAAAAAAATGTTTCCAATTTGAGGGTTAAAATCAACAAGGTAAGATGGTTAAAAAAAAAATTAAGAACTAATAATAATAGTTAATACATTCTTGAATTCAATATCCCTGTCCAAAAAGGATATGAAAGTTTTTTGTTTTTTTTGTCATCTAACGACACCGCTGTTACAGAATGTAAATAAGCCCTGCTTTACAGCTGTTCCTGTGATGTTGTTCTACAGGTCGGAGCCAAGGATCCTCCACCAGCAAGAGCAATGAGCTGAGACACAGCTCATTAGCCGCTGTGTCTAACTTATCTTTACAAACCAGTAGCTCCACTTGGGTAATTGGAGAGCACTAGACTGGAGAATAGAGTGGAGCAATGGAAAAAGGGGGGTACACGGGAGAAGGGTGTGTGTGTGGGGGGGGGGGGGTGAGAAACAAAGCTTTGGACAGAAGTAACTGCTGAGATGCTTTAAAACACCTTTTTCCTCTAAAGTTCTCTGAGGAATTTATATTGAGTAGCGGCTTTGCTAGGATAACTGTTAAAATGTTGTAAGATGTATAAAGTTGCAGTAAAGTGGATCATAATATCACTGAAAAACGGATTTCAATGATTCAATATAACAGTTAAAACAGAGAAATCTTTAAAAAAAAAACAATCAGATACAGTTAGATTTATGTCTATGTATTATAATTTTATTAATTGATGATTGAATTTCAAAATTGTGTTACTCGAACAAATGTTATATTGTATAACACCAATTTAAATGACTTGATTAAGAAATGTTATGGCCCACTTTATGGGTAAGACCGCTGACATGACAATTAACATTTATATTTACCGATGCCCTTCAGCCTATTTCGGTCTGTTTATACTGTAAAATACTACAAAGTAGAAGACAGAACTGGATGAAAAAAGGTGAATAACATACAGAGATAACTGAAGCCTTGAGAGGATTATGAAGCAAAGCCCATTGAATAATTTGGGGGCAGACTACGGCTCTAGCTTTAAGAACCTTCATTCACAGATTATGGACCTTTTCTATAGCTGTTGGATTCCTAGTAGAAAGGTAGTTTTTCTAAAGGAGGACACTGAAAGCATCAAACTTGGGTTAAAGAAAGAAAGTACTGCAATGTTGCTCAGTGATCAAAAGTTCTTTCACTATATGAAATTACATTCTTCTGTATTCGGAAGAATGTAATTTATTGGTACATAGAACTCTGTATTCAGATACGTATCTTTATATATACACAAGATATATTCAGAAAATTCAAGGTAATCTTTCATTTCATTTTCGTGGCATTCAGATAAACGTATTTATAATAAGCTATTTTTTAACAAAGTCTCTACTCGTGCAAGTGTGGGTGCATTAATCATTTGAAATATTTGAAATAAAGGAAAATGAAACACTTTCTTGTACTTATAGATTGATTTTACTTTGCATGTCATTCTTTGGAACAATAGTCAACATGGTCTGTTTCCCAGGTGTGTAAATATAACATTGGCAGTTTTTTGTGTCTTGTGTTGTTTTCTTGTGTGTATGTTTCTAATAGCTTGTGAATTTACTATTGTTAAAACAATGCCTAATTCAGTTGTTTGTTACAATTTTGCCTTAATAATTCATTGTTTTTGTTTTTAGCGTTATATGTTTGTTTGTTTGTTTAATGATGGATTTGGATATATGTCATGGATTGTTTTTCGTCTTTTTTTCCTTTGTCCGTGTTTTCCTTGTGAGTCGTGTGAGTTTGATGTTGCCTTACTATGTATCTTTCCTCATTCAAACTGTTTGCTTTCAACCACAGCTGGTTTATAATCTCCCGATTAGCACATCTGCATTCAATGTCATTCTCCATTCTTCGCCCTGAATGTAATATCCCTGTTTTTCATGTTCATCTGCCTATTCCGTTCTACACTGCTACTGTGTTGGGTTTGTATATATGCACACTCCATTCATGTTTCCAGATTTCTGGATATTTTTGGTATCTTGAAACTTTTAGATGTGCCCCTGGTCCAATACACCTAAACCGAGGGTGGCAGACATAAAAAGCTTCTTGCTTTTATGTATCAATTATTGTGTTGAATGTTTGATTCATCCTTAGCAACAAATCTTTTTGCATCTGCTTATGAATGTAATTATTGTGTTAGTTGTACATTTTGTGATTAACTGTGTTAAAGTTTAAATATTTACAATGAACTTTTCTGTAGAAAAAGTGTGGTAGGGTTAATAATAATAAAATTTGTTTTAGCTCTTGTTCTGTTTTTTTTTCCCTTGTTTCGGCTTACCTTGAGCACATCCATGTCTGTCGATCTGCAGCTGGTGTAGTTTGTCACATCGGTAACAATCCCGCTTTCCTCAACAGCAAGAGTTTTCACAGGGACTGAAACCATTTTACCCGTCAACACAGCAGTGTTTAAAATATCTGTGGTCTGGGAAGAAAGAAGAGCTTATTAAGTGCTACATTTTATGCTGCCTAGATTACTTCTACTGTATATGAAAACAGACAAATAATTTAATTTTTATTAAACATAAATTAAACATCATGAGCAAGTATTTGCAATTATTAATGTAATTATTTTATTTAAATATCACCGTTACTGTGGAAAGGTTTTAGAAGATTTATGGTTAAAATAAATAATTTTTTATACGAGCTAGCCTCATTTATTTTGAAGATACATTTTCAAATTGAAAGTTCTCAAATGTGTATTTCAAATAGAAGTACTTTCAAGAACCTTGTCATAGTTTTTATTTTATTTTTTAGGACCTTTGATGATGTTTGTGAGATAACAGAGAGCTTGTTGTGGATTTAAGGCTGCATTACTAACTGTTGAGGTAGCAGCAAAATGGTGAGCTTGGTGACAGGTGGGCAGCCAAGGCATGAGCCACAAATGGTTTAGCAGGGGTGTACAACAGAGGGCCAGTGTCTTAAAACATTTAAGATGTGTCTTAGGCCTAACACACTTAAATCATTTGGCTAAATCACTTCCTAAATATACAGTGAAGTTCACCAGGGTCCTGCTTTATGACCTATTTTTTGACTCAACTACATTAAAGTAGAGACACATGTTGTTTTTAGTTTTTTCCTCCCTAAGCTGAGACACATCTAAATGTTGCAGGACACCAGTGCTTGTTTCTAGCTCTCGAAGAAGGCGGACGCGTTTCTCTCTGTCTCCCGACCTTACCCTTATCTATCCTGCTTCAGCCCTGTGTTTGTGTCTTTCATTCTCTTTTGGAGCATCTTTTTACATATCTTCCGAAACCGAAAATAATGGATCTGGTCAGCTGGTCTCTCAACGCAATTGATCAAATTTTCCTGACGGGAAGAC
>JAVLVB010000002.1:5268226-5280273 GCA_032876305.1 Orestias chungarensis
TAAAGTGTGAATTGTATTTTTTTCTCCCTCATCTCTCCCTATGTGTCATTTTCCCTTGTCCTTAAGGACACGAGGGCGGCGCGCCACAGGTGCAGCGGCTACGGGTCTTCGTCACCCCTGTAATTTCGTTTGTGCTCATGTACCCCATGTGTGTGAATGACAATAAACGATTCCTGATTCCTGATTCCTGATTCCTGTAGTTGGAGACCGCTGGTTTATGGACTTTGTATGCCTGATGTTGAATTGTTGTATAAACAGACTGTCTAAAACTGCTCCTAGGACACTGCTGTTTTTAGGTTTAGACCAGCTCTCATTTCTATAACCGAATGTGCATATTTGTCATGATGGCATAAGATGATGCTGCAACAGCAGGCTCACTGGTGATTCGCTGGTTTCTATGGAGACCATGGAAGCAGACTGAGGGAGAGTCATTGCTCTACAAGAAGTTACACTAATTTTTCATGAAAGAAGAGTAGCAGGTCCTACTCGCTCCCCAGTGCTGTTGGATCTGCTAACTGACTATATTAACTGTCCCCCTTCATTTTATTAATTTTTCTGTATACATTTAAAATAAACAATTGCTTTGTTTTAAAAATAACAAATGTGTTGCACAACACATTAAATATGTTTTTTTATGCACTTTTAGAAGTCACAATTGTTGGATTTAATAATCTCTAATTGAAATTTGTTCATAAAAAATTCGGTTGTTATAGATTGTTACAGGATTTTGATTTGTCATGCGGGTGTATAATGCAGGCAGACTGCATCTATCTCTCTGTGTAAATTAAGCGTGGTGTAAAGAATAGATATTTGTCATTTTTTTTACAAGCACATTCCTGCTTTAGGCAGAATCTAAATCCAGAACAATATGTCATTGGGGTATTTCATATCACACAAGCACTGCTTTCCACAATATGAAAAATAATTCATAATTTCTATCTGCTTTATTCTGTTCAGGGGGCCTGAGACAATTTCAGAGGCAGAGGCGGGTACACTTCTTACAGAGTGTTGGGTCATCCAAACATTTACACATTCCTAATTCTCTGTATCTCTGCAGGGATAAAAATGAATGTATGAAAGAATCATAAAGTAAAGAACAACATGAATGCTCTTATCAAAGACTAATTAGACTTAAAGAACATGACAAAAACAATGTCTTGATAACCTTTTTGACTTTGTGCATTTCTACTGTTTACTTTCCCAAAATCACAAAATTTGGTTATTAATCATTTTTGCCTTCAGACTCGTTTGCCCTTTCAATAAAATAAGATATGAAAAGTAATTAAAATGCTAATAAGCAAAAGTAACTTTGCAACTGAGGGAATATGTCCAAGTTATCGCAGCTATCCTATTTTGTTCTCCGTTTTTCTTTCTGGGAAAGCCAAATGAAAAATTACAGATTTTGTGGTAATCAACAGGAGATGCTTTAGGTAATGTCCCATTTCATACATGAGTAGGAACAGAAGGAAAAGCAGGTTTTAGCATGACTAACAATTTTTTTTTATGCTCCTCTGTCCTATATCAAAAAAAAGAACCAATTCAAGAGTGATCAATAATATTTTTAAAGACTTTGAAATGGAATTATTTTGCCCTTTCTTTTATCTATTTAAAAACAAATATGCAGTACCTTAAGCGAGGATGTATCATATTTTAAAATGATTACATTTGGCATGAACAAATATGTAACATACTGAATCAAACTATTCCCATCCCACCTCATGTGCAACATGACACTTATGCCCTCATCACAACTGGGAAAGATGTTGATTACTCCCAGTTCCAATATTATTCTGCATTTTTTTTTAAAGCACCAAGACTATTCTTAGAATTCCAATTTATTTCAATAGAGAAGTAATCTCGAAAATATATTGGACACTGTTATCAATAGAAAAAGGGAATATTTTCTCATAAACTTTCTGCATGAAAATTAATACCAGCTTTCTAAAAATTATAAAGGTTTTCTGCATTTCCACAATACAAACTGTGTTTTGAATATATAAATACATAGAAGGACTTAATCTGAGTCAGTAACAAACAGAAATTAAGATCTTTGTGACTATAATACATTGTTGTCTCTTGATTAATGTTAAAAAAAATTAAGATCTATGTTAAATACATTTGATTTTTATATTGTGTTGAAACATCTACAGTACATTTTTACTTCAGAATTTACTTTTTTTTCGCTGATCTTTCTAATTTGTGTAGAACATGGTACAGATATTGGTCAATTTTTATACCTCTCCAATGGCATGAAAGTAGAGGGCAGTGTTCAGCAGATGTTTCCCAGGCAGTGTTACATTTTGAACTCCGCCAGCTTGACAGCTGCTGACCGCAATTCCGAAAGGACATGTTCTAGTTCAAAGCAACGACACTGACCCAAACATACGCCAAGGGATCAGGGATAGCAGAAAATCGGAAAGTAATCGTTTCACTCTGTGGCGATGCCAGTAACATACTGGGGTAAATCTCAGATGCTGTTTTCTCCAAGCTGAGCTGTAATTTGATGACTCGGGTTTCTGAACTCCAATTAATTCCCTATATAACATTTGATTTAAAAACACTGAAACAGAAATCAGTGATAAGGTTGATTTTGAATGGTAATAATTACATTTACTTGATGTAATGAACTGATTTAAAATCAGTGATTTGCAGGTAATTGAGACTGTTGTTAAAATGACAGATAATATAAACATCTAACAAAAGTCGGGGGTGTTAAAAGTATGAATTAGAAGCTGAATTGTAAACCATGAAACCGTTTCAGCATAACCTGAATACAAAAATAACAGTAGTTTACCCAGTATTTGTTGCGGCAGTTAAATCCCAAGGATGACTATCTAGCATTTGGTTTTCTCTGAGTTTTGTTTGAAGTTAAAAAAAATGAATTAAAAATTAAAAAATTAATTTTTCTTCATGTAAATGCTGTAGTTGAAAACAGATTACTTTACAGAAACGTGTTGGATTTATTTTGACTGATGCATCAGTGAGATAGACTTATAGTTAATTCTGGAGGATGGGGAGTTAAAACACTTGGAGTCCAAGTTAAAAAGAAAAATTGGTATTTCTGGTTAACATCTTTTATGATAATGTGTCAGATGAATTCGGACATTTTCTTATTTCTTAAAAGTATACCCTTGTTATAACTAGAGTAAGGCATTGTATCTATGGCTTCTATTTCTGGACAATTTTTGTATCATTTTATCAGCTCTGGATGATGAAAGCCCTGACCTTTTTGTAACCACGATTTTTCAGATCAGTAAATGTAAGCGGTATCAACTTACACTAACAGCAAAGCTCTTTGTTGCAAAAGTTGCTATATGGGTAAAACTTCTTAAAGGTTGCTATATTCATCATCAGAGAGAACACACGAGCGAATATCAGATTTAAGGTCTTAATTATCTTGTGCAAATTTTGTGGGGGACTGGATGCTTTAGTCTTTTCCTTGTTTGCAGTTTTAATCACTTTGTACCCTGCTATTTTGGGAGGGACCCACAGAATGATGTCTCTTATTGATCTATGAGTCAGTTGTACTTATCTTGACAACCGAGTGTTTTAATTAACACTACTGATAAAGATTCAGGGCAATTGTATTTAACAGAAGATCACTTAGTATTACTTTAGTTTGGTCACAGGTCCAAATTTATCATATTTAATAAGAGTCAACTGAACAACTGATCCAAAGATTTGTTTAAAAAAATATTAATACAATAACATACAAAACATGAATCCTTTCTTCAATAAAGGAAAACAAAGAAAATGATTGCAGTTATTGAATTGGATAGATGTGACCTGTTTACTTCACATAAAATAGGTGTTCAAATTAGTGAAGGGACAACATGGCTCAGAGTAACTTTGCAGCTCTAGAGAAATGTTACATGGCAGAATCAGGGGCTAAACTAAGTACTTGAATTGTAAAAGCTTTTTCTCCAAAGAGGGCTGCACAGTGGCGCAGTGGGTAGCACTGTTGCCATGCAGCAAGAAGACTCTGCGTCTTTCTCCAAGGAGTTTGCATGTTCTCCCTGTGCATGCGTGGGTTCCCTCCGGGTACTCCGACTTCCTCCCACAGTCCAAAAACATGACTGTTAGGCTGACTGGGCACTCTAAATTGTCCATAGGTATGAGTGGTTGTTTGTCCTGTATGTCTCTGTGTTGGCCTGATATGGACCGGCAACCTTTCCAGGGTGTACCCCTGCCTCTCGCCCGTTGTAAGCTGGAGATAGGCATCAGCAGACCCACCCAACCCTTATAGGGACAAGGGTGGTTGGATGGTTTCTCTAAAGAACACACAAGGAGTCTGCTAATTACTAAAACAACAAGAGACCAAAGACTATTTGTAATTGTATGTAAACTCTCAAATTACTTGCTGCAGATAAAGCTAACACTGAAATATTTTGAGAGATGTTGATGGCATAAATATGAAATTTGCCAAAAGTAAAATTAGCATGTCAACATTCTGCAAAATTGGTTATCCTAAATTGGCTACTGAAGTCAAATCATCAAATATCTGTTTAAGATACAAACTCTCAGTGTTCTAATCCTATTTTTTTTATTCAGCACAGATCTTCAAAGAAAAGTGAAGCCTTGAGTGTGGATTCTTTATTTTCCTCCGTATACTTGTGTTTGTAACAAGGTATGGTGAAGCACAAGCCAATCAGAGTGTGCACTCAGTGTTTTTAAGACTGTAATTCCTTCTCTTAGCAGAGCTTTTTTAATGTAAAGCATCAGAGGTTTTTCTCTTGTATGCATTTTCAGTTTCACCATCTTCAGTCTGATGGACACGCATTCAGTAGAAAAAGTATTGCACTCAATCTTTCCGTTGAACTGATACAAGTGTGGCACTCACCATCACCAGAGGTGCCAGTCCAATAAAGTCTCTGGGGGAAGTGTAGATCCGCATTAAGCCAACATCTTTGACATTTCCTGGCAGCTCCAGACGCCAAGAAATTGTCTGACTCTCAATCTGCTCGGAAACATCTTTTGGCACAAAGTCCAACTGCAAAATCTCAAGAAGACCCCTGATAAACAAATGAAATGTCAAATTAGAAGATGTAAGACTAAAAACTCTAAGTTAAAATCGTTGAGTTTTAATTCAGCAGATATTAGGCAAAATAAATGTAAGGGGAAAAAAAAGAGACAAAAGAAAATACCCTTGAATTTGTGGGAAAATCACCTGTTGAATTTTCACATAGGTAGAGATACAGGGGTGCTTGTTTATTAAAATCAGATGGAGAACAAGGGTGTAAGAGTGTGAAGGGAAGATAAGGTGAGCTGTCAGGAGCTTCAGCCAACAATCCTGGTCAAAAGACTGTCAGGGAAATTGGGTTTGATGTTATTTGATGCTTGAGAGCATGTAGGCATACCTGCCAGTAGGAAGCGATCAAAAGGAAAATAGAGCAGTACTAAATGAAGCAAAGGTGCTTTGAAGTGGGCTAATACTTTACTCGGATCTAAACAATAACCCCATGTGTCGCTGAAAATCGTCGGTGAATAGCTGAACTAGTTGAACTTTACAGTGATATTAAAAAGTAACGAACAACCTCTTTCTACATCATAGTTGGCAAATTAATTAGTTTGTTAATGCATATTAAATTAGGTGAACACAAGCTCAGACAAATATTTGACCAATTATTTACAATAAAATGATTATATGTTAATTGTGAAAATTGTGTTGGGAGGTTTACACTATTTATTTTTCTTACTAAATATAACAAAATAAGGCATGGTTTAAGATTTTAATCAAGTCTAAAATTGGTAGTTGTTGTAGGCACTTACAAAATTGAAAATATTAAAAACCGGGTTTTGCACTCTTGATTTTTTAGACTTACTATATAAATAACATAAATGATCCATATAAAAATAAAACGAGAAAAGAGAACCCCAGTGGAGATACTTTCAAAATCAGCTGTGAGCGTTTGTGTTCATTTATGCACTTGCTTGCCTGCTTGTATGAGCTCTTGCTGAAGCAAGGGGAAGGATCTTAGAATATCTTCATTTTCTAATCTGTGTTTTTAAAACGAGCGAGCACTTAAGCCGGGATAACGTGGCCATGATTATAGATGACTACAGAAATGTGGGTCAGGTGGACAGAGGTTGGTTTGGAGTGTCTGTATGGGTGGGAGCCTGGCAGATACAAAACATCAGAATTAAGGTTCAAGCTTGAGGAAAAGAAAATAAATGAATGTAAATATCCAATTTACGAAAAGAAAGTGTAATAGCAGTGCATGTAATTTATTGATATTGCATTTTGTAGTTTTGCTGTATTTAAGGTAGTTTTTTAAAGGATTTAACAAGTTAAAAAACGACCTACCTCTATACACAAACATTCCTTCATCATTTTGTATCGCTTACTTACTATAGTGATATTCTGCATACAATGCCTCATGTACTTAAAGAAAAACTAATGAAAAGCAAAACAAAATTATTTTCAACCAGATAAAGAAAGTGAAAGCACAGGATTAAAAGGTCATTTGGTAGATTGGATTGGTGGATCGGAATCCACATTTTTGCCCATCAGAGATGCATTGGTAAGATTGGTTGTTATTTTGTTACACGCTCTTATAAATAACTATCAATTGGTGACACCGAGAGGATTATTTTATTATCCCCTGTGGTCCAGATGTAGGCCTGAGGTAGATGGTTTGATATTCTGCCCTCAGCTCTCCAGATGTTGCTGAGTTCAGTACATTTACAATTAGGGCTGATTGGAGTAATTGATATAAAACCCATTAGTTGAAAAGGTCAGATGATGCACACCGAGGCAATGCATAAAATGGTGTCTATAATTCTGACATCAAAACAGCAAATAGAAAACAAAAAATACATCAAATAAATACTTTAGTGATGATAAACTTCCAAGCATAGCCAGTTTAAACCAAGCCTGGACTTTTGAGTCAAAGGCTTCAGTAAACAGTAAGTTTAAATTTGTTGAGGAAGTGGCATTACTTTTTGACAATCTACAACGTGTTGAGCATTTTTGCTTTTGTTAGGTTAAAGTGTTGAAGCTAAAATGACCAAATGGTTTGATTATTTTTTTTATGGGAGTTAACCCATTCTGAAGGTAACAAGGACGGTTTCAACAGTGAGCAGAATTAAGCTGTAATTCAAATCAATGTAGTGTTGTGTCATTCAGTAGGTCATTCATTTTATTAAACGTATTCACTTTTGGATCAGGTTACACAATCATCACATGCCTTTTATTGACGTGAGAATCGTTGGCTTTACAAAGACTAAAAAGTCAAAACATAATAAACCGGTGACAAGTTTGAATAATGTCCATCTTGCAACCATTATGCAGTGTGTATTTTAACAAACCCAAAAAAAAAGCAAATAAATGGGGCATTTCTACCATATATTGATTCAAACCCTTCTAATTAAAAGCTGGACAAATCTACCGTTGATTATCAATGCTTGCCAAATAGGATTCAATAGATCAGCCCAGCTGATGGCTCCAATACTAACTTACAGTCATTAGACCAACATGCTTGCATTTCAGTTTTGGATACTAAACTGTTATCTTCAAACTCTACCACTGCAAAAAAAAGAATCACTTACTCTCATGTGTTATGTTTACATACTTAACAGTGCATCCCTTGGCAGTCTATAACATTTAAATCAGTAAACAAGACATATGTTGATTTAATGGAATATTTATACAAAAAAACAACAGGTCTTATCTTTTCAAGGTAATCGCTGGCAAAGAAAATTAACCATTAAACACGAATTTTCTTTCTCAGCTATCCCTTGCCTTTCTTTTAAAATAGTTGATGGGAAAATGACTGTCTTATGAAAACAAGGCCAAACACAACATTAATTAGTAGTAGAAAACAGAGTGCTGTTTCGAAAAAAAGCAGCTTTTCAAAAATCGGCTAGTATAAACTTACAAACAGCCAACACGCTGCCAAAACTTATACACATAAAATGCATTGAACTGACCTTTTCGAGGTGAGAGAAGCCTTCCTGCGGCAGAAAACGGTAACAGTGTTGGGGGTTGCTCCTCTCCCAGGCTCCACTACTATGTCCCACAGTAATGGGTCACTAGGCCGAGCTGCGCTGAAGGACAAGCCTGATTTTACAGCTGCCCTGTGTGAAAAATCATTACATTGTATTAAACCATAATGCGACCATTGTTTGCAGTACACACTCTAGATCCACTGAATAATCCACTGACCAAAGGTAGGATTTTAACAGGGATATGAAAAGCAATGAAAGGAGAAGCCAGGTCCCATTTTTATTTTTCATCAGAACAGTTGTTGCATTCTTTTAAATCAGCTGCATGTGAATAATATCCTGGGGACATCCTAATTGTTGGTATAACAGTAATACAGTCTTAAAGTAACAAATGCATGGAGATGTTTTTAAGTATTACTCCTAGACAGTATATTTCTAATTTTGGTTATATTCCAGAGTTACAGTAAGGAAATCTATCAAACCTGTTTCAATATCAGAATCAGAATCAGAATCAGAATCAGGCTTTATTGGCCAAGTATGCTCACACATACAAGGAATTTGTTTTTGGTTACACAGATGCTTGCAGTGCACAAAAAATACAGTAAAGAAACATTTGTAACATTTAGCATGTGTAATTTATATTTTTTTTAAAGTGCAGTTTTGTGCAGTATAAAAACTATATAATTTATAAAAATATATAAATAAAGTGTTCAATTGTTCATGAGAATAATGGAAGTTGGAAAAACAAATTAAGTATCCTGCCAAAAAGTAAACACTGATATTCTTCACTTCATTACTGCAGGTCAATTTAGTTTTCTCCAAGTGACTAAGAAGTTCCCTTTTTTTTTTTTGCGGTTCTGAAAAAGATGACAAATAACAATAATTGCATGCGTCACTGATCCTAATGGTTATAATTACTGATTTGTCATGGCAGAAAGGCTAGAAAAATTATCTGCATGTTTTTTTTTGTTTTCTATTTTTTATATTCTGTTTTTAAAGAGAGATCTACTTTGGCTAAGAGCAACTTTGGAAAAAATTGCCAAAAAAAATACATACTGTCAGAAATTAATGAAACTCCTAATGTGGAATGAGTCGAGGCTTAGACTTTAAGAGCATAGAGAATTGAGACCAGCTATGTGGCATTAAGGACATTCGTAAGACAGTAGTCAAAACTGGAGGTTGCACAGCTCAATTTCTCTTTGGGAGTGATGAGGTTAGACAAAATCAGGAATGGGAACATCAGAGGGACAGCTCCTGTCTGATGCTTTGGTGTTGATGTTTTCACGTTTTTGTGGCCAGACTGAGATGCTTTGGATATGTAAATACAATGATTGCATTGGTGAAAAGATGCTGATGTTGAAGCAAGTGGGCGGTAGGCGATAGGAGAAAAACTAAAAGATGATTTATGGATGTGCTGAAAGAGAACATAAAGTAAGTTGGTGTGAGGGCAGAGCCTGCAGATGACATGATTAAATGGAAACTGATGATTCCCTGTGGCAACACTTGAAGGGAAAAACCACAGGAAAAAAAAAGATCAAATAAATTGAATGTGTCTTGTATCTTCAGACCTAAATTGTGAATTTGTTTAATTAGAAATTTATACTGAATTTTCTTTAGTAAGCATTTTTATTTTACTCTAATTGTGGCAATGTTTTGTCTGCAGTCATCTTACGTTTGGCTGTTTGTCTCTAACAAGGTGGGTCACCAATGGCCTGATGTGTCACAAGCTGCTTACCCACTGAGAATCAGCAGGGATATTTAATTCCCGTCTGCCCCGGGGAGAGCTGGGAATCAGTTAATCAGATCTCTTATTCAGACACATCTCTGATGGAGGAAACATATCGCTAATTAAAGACAATATAATTGGACCAGACAGTAGTACAAATCCAACCAGGGCTTTTTTTTTATCAGTTAATCTGCTGTATCAAGACCAGTGTTATATCACTGCACAGGATCAGGAGAGCAATTATTTGAGTCAAAAGGCTAAAAAGTGATACAAGTATTACAACAGTTTGTTACTTAAAGCTTCCTAACTAGTGATAAGGAGCATCATAGGTTTAGAAAACTGGCTTGTTTCATCATCACAAAAATTGCAAACTAAAATAAAGGCAGTACAGAGGAATACGAAAACATGAGTACAACATCCAAATACAGGACATAGAAGGAGGATGTACGTAGATAGAAATAATACTTATAAAAACAGAAGCATCACTAAACCATGGCTGGCAGCACAAAAAAAGACCTTAGATATTGCATATACAATGCCTAATGAGATATGTGAGAAAAGCAATAAGAAAGGACCACTCGAAAGTGAAAATTTCCAGCACTCTCCACACAAATATAACAATTTTATTGGAGGCAACTTATCTCCAACTCTAACCTTCATTTACAGTGCATTAAGTGTCTAAATTACTAGCAAAAAAACATTTACCAGAGTTAAAAGTAACTGCAGTATGTTGTTAATATTTTTTTAAAGATAATCATAGAGTACAATCAGGAATTTGTAATTACTGAAACATCTTTGGATTGTAAATGTTGAAATGACATGGCCCATATTGTATTATTGTTGCCCTTCAAAACAGAAAAACATCAATAAAGTATGGCGTTTAAAGTAGGCAAACGTGTTTTCATCTGTAAAGGTAAGAAAATATTTTAAAAAGTAGCGAATTCACTTGAATATTTGAATATCTACAGCCTAAGTAATATTTAAAGAGCTAAACCAGTAGTCCTGGAACAACCTGAGATACGGTTTGAAGCCAGTTGGTTCAGTTTGTTCAGTGCTACTAAGACCAACAGAGAATGTGTGGTTGGGTTCTGAAGAAATTTGCATTAAAAAAACCACGGTGATATTGGTAGATTCAGGTAAAAGGCCACACAGATGTAGAAAAGACAGTTACTTTCCAGACTTTGTCAACATAATTTTTTATGCATAGTTTGTTAATCTGTATAGTCTGTACATATATATATATATATATATATATATATATATATATATATATATATATATATATATATATATATATATATATATTGTAAATTTTGTGGTGTATGTGTTGAACTCACAAGTGTACAGTTAATCTTGGCAAGCAGCCCAGATCATCTTTACTCTTAAGGGTTAACCTCTTTATTTCTTTTCAATCAGGGCTGCAGCTTATCTGGCCTAACCCTGCTGGAGTGGACTCAATCTTGGCCCAAAGAGTGAAGTAAGGCGGGGATTTCTCGCAGGAGGAATCAATCACTGCCAAGCTCCTCAGAGCCAGCCTTTACTTGGACTTAGTCGCAGAGCTCAGCAGGCTTGTCTTTTTCTAATGCATTCTGCATATGGCAGAAAGCCATAAACACACAGACTGAAATTATTGACCTAACTGGACAATTTTCAGGGTTTCGGTCAGCAAAAAACACATTTAAACATTTTTAGGTGAAGAGGCTGCAAATTCCCACAAATAGTCAAAACAACAACAGATGTTGAATCCTCAGCGTCTACCAGGAGACTATCATTGAATTATTTTTCCAACAAGCAGCATTTACGTCACAAAGTCTTAATTTGTATGATGAATGATTGTGTTAGCTAAATGAGCATAATATTAAGGAAAAGCTGTAGAAAGCCTTTATTCATAGGTCAAACCATATGATTTCTGCATCATTACCTACAGATCTGAATATTTTTTTTTTTATTATTTGTCTGGAACATGCAGGATATTACTGTGTTGTACCAGGACTAAAGCATGATATCACTAAACTGTAGGATTAGAGAGGAAATTGTTTTGCTTTTCAGATAAAACAATTAAGCAGAGGAGAGATATATCATTCAAACCGTTCTGTAAAAGCTTTGCAACTTTCCTTTTAAAAACTTCAAAAAATGTAAAATTTAACAGGAGAACACAAAATGAAAACACCCAAATTTGTAAAAACATACAAGAAAATCTAATTTTATATTATTATAAATATATATAACAAAGCTTTATATCTAATTTTACATTGCATTGGTCTAAATGTGAATTACTTTGACATTTCTAGCTATACCCCCTTATTTGGAAACTGGGAAAATGTTATCGTACTGTAAAACATATATACATAATTTTTGTTTTTAAACCTGAAAATGT
>JAVLVB010000002.1:5280373-5348047 GCA_032876305.1 Orestias chungarensis
GTGTGTGGGGGGGGTTTGAAGCCCTTGACTAACCGCAAAAGACCTGCAAGTCTTGGTGGCAGTTGCCAGTGAGGTCTTGGTTTCAACAGTGAGGCACATACATCACAAAAAGCTCCTTTCCCAAACTCCAAGCTGTACATAACTACCATCCTAAAAGGAATAAAACATTCTGCTCTTAACCAAATAAAGATAAGACAACAAAATGTATGTAAAAGATTCTAAATATAAAAATGTCCAGTTTTTGTTGTTTTTGTTTGTTTTCTTCCTTCTCTTGGGCATGATACTGTCATGATCTGTGTTTATGGTTTGGTTCAGTTTTCTATAGTTGTGTTTCTCCAGTTTTCCCTTGCTCTCTCTCCTTCTTCCTGTGTGTGTGTGTGTGTGTGTGTGTGTGTGTGTGTGTGTGTGTGTGTGTGTGTGTGTGTGTGTGTGTGTGTGTGTGTGTGTGTGTGTGTGTGTGTGTGTGTGTGTGTGTGTGTGTGTGTGTGTGTGTGTGTGTGTGTGTGTGTGCGTGTGTGTGTGTTCACTCATTATCATTCACAGCTGTTTCATATCATCTGGTTATCTCCTCCACTGCTCCAACTCCTGTTTCACAGTATTTAAGCTCTTTTCATTCATTCCTTTACTGCTGGATCGTCCGTTACCTTACCTCGTCTCTGAGCTCCATCTCCTGCCGTTTCCTCACTGTCTGACATTAAGCCTTTCCCCCTGCTCGCCTGATTCTCTGTGCTCATTCTCTCTCCACCACTGTTTCTTCTCCTTAGTTTATTCCTTGATGGTTTAGTTTCTTTGTTTGTCTCGGGTTTCCCTCGCACCCTCCTTGTTGCTTGTTTCTTATGGTTTATTCCTTCAGTGTTTGTTTCTTTGATTGTCTCTGGTTCCTCTCACATCCCTAGTTGTTATTTTAGTTTGTTCTTGTCTAATCTTCTATTCCTGCGTTCCTCCAATAGTTTGTTTATTTCTATTGTTTTGCTTTTCTCAGGTTCCGTACGCTTCAGTATCCGTCTGTTTACGTTCTTGTTTAATTCCGCGTTATTCCCAGTTCCGTTTCATATTACCTTTGTCACTGTTTATGTTCAGATCATTATTCCTTCTGCTCAATAAAATCCTTATTCATAAAGCAAATTCACCTCTGCTCGAGTCACTGATCACATATCCTGACAGATACGGGCATCAACTTTATGTTCCCTAAAATACAAAAGTAACTTTTAGCAGGCAGAAAAGTTTGATATTTCTAATTCCCCTGGTATTTCCCTACTATGTAAAGGGTTAAAATTAATCTAAAATGATTTTATTCACTCTTTGCCGCAGTGGATTTCCCATTTCATTGATCTGTAGCATCTTGATAAACAGGAATTCAGCCTACCCAGTCTGGTGATTTAAATCTCAGAAACAGCATAGAAAAAGTTTAAGAATAGATTGAACTGTATGTTTTTTGTTTTTTTTTGTGACAGGCCTGGTTTTTATATTAAGCTCAATTCTACCAAGAGGACTTATGAAGATTTGTTATTTGCTTTGCTGCCCCATTAAACAGATGCATTATTTATGAAGTCAAATAACCACAAAACCTTGTGGAAATGTTCGTGGGATGTTGAGATATGAAAACCAGTGAATCATTTGCCAATTATTTTGCTGTTTATGGAAGAGTGATCTTCATAACTCCCCCACTAAGTGTGATGCTGCAGAAGCAAGGATTTGTCAGACAATTTATGCAGCCAGTAACTGGCAGACAACACAAGTCACTCTGCCATTCATGCATATTACCACATGGCCTTGTGATGGGCCTTATAAGTATTTAAGTGCCTTAAGTAATCATTTAAATGCATGGAACTTATCCCTCATGAATATGCTCAAATGTACAATACATCCCACTTACACTTGCTCGGTTACATATATTCCATGTATTTCATAAACAATAAATTTTCATGTAATGCCCTCTAAGCTCTTGTTTCAGTAAGGCTGGATTTACAGAGCAGTGATTATTATGGTTTCCATGAATGATACTTAATTCTAACAACTTGTGGCCAAATCATTGCACATTTTGCCTCATAAGGGGCTTTTAACTGTGAATATACAATTTATCTACCTTGGAATGAAAAAATATGTAAGTGCTCCATTAAATCTACTATTAATGAGTAATAATGCTACAATTTGCAGAATAAATTTGCTTGTTAAGCACCACATGAAGGTTTTTCTTCAAGAGTCTTTACCATAAAGCAGGACTGCCAGATCTATAATCATATGGGGCTTGTGTTCAACTTTAACCTTAAAGACTGTACAAATGTGAAACATCTATAAAGAGTATATTCAAATAATACAATATGTTATCATTCAATATTGATATTTATTTAACAGATCTAAAACAGATCTCCTATTGGCAACATTGGTAGCATTAAGAAAAGTGTTCTTTTGCTTGTCCTGCAAGCAAAAAATGAAAAAAAAATGAAAAATGAGTAGACTTCCATGGCACCCAATGCTCAAACCTAGAGTTCAATGAACATGTTAAAGGGAATTCCCTGTATTGTAAAGACTGAGTAAAAAACAAAAGCACATTTGACATCCTCTAAAGGTAGGTTGACGATGACAGTAGGATATTGACCCGCAAACTTTGCAATTACTGCAAACAATTACCTCCTATATGTGAGTTCAGGGCAAGAATATGATTACAGTCTTTTGTTGGCCTTGCCACTTGTTAAAATCAGACTTTCAAAAGACATATAAACCCATAAATGTTAGTTAACCTCATCCGAATTATCTCCTTTTTTTAAAGGTCAAAAATAAACTGTCAAACTTTGACAAATGGCTGTGTATACAATTTAGGAATGAGTACCTAGTACCATATAACTCAACTGTTCAAAAAAACTGTCAAGAACTTTAAATTCGACCTCGCCCTTAAAATGGGAATGTGAAAGCCAGTCAATAAACAACTTCAAATGTTTCAAAACCACATCTGACTTCATCATCATACTCAACAGTATTGACACATTTCTGTAAATACTTTTGCCTCTGGTGTGTTGGAGCAAGACAGCATCTAAAGTTTGCAAGAGAGTGGAAATGCAAAACTATGCTCTATAGCAAGAGCCATATGTCTCCAGCTGAACAAATATTGGTAAGATTTATACAAAGCATCCTAACAGAGATCTCTCACCTCAAAGTGAAGTTTCCCAACGTAGATGAACTACCCAGAAAGATGTAAAAGGTTCCCACATCTTCCCTCTTTAAGGGCTTGGACAACGTCTGGATCATCACTGCGCTTCCCAGCCTAAGTCGAAGGAAAGTAGGGTTGCCTGTTTGAGTTTTGATAAGAGAGACACTTCCAATCCTGCGCAAGGGTGTACCAGATCCCCCTGCATCTCTTCCTCGTCCCACTCCCACTCGTTGCAGGCTGTCTTGTGGATCACACTGGCCACTCTGGTCCCTTCTGCTTTGGAAGTAGACTTCAACAAGATTTCCCCGGAGCCCTTTTATTTCTTCATTTTTTTCTGTTTCCCGACTTGAGCCTCCAGATCTGCTGCCTGAGTTGAACCAAGATGGTTCTGGCTTGAGCTGAGCCACACAGAATCCACCTGGAGAAACCAGGCAAGCTGCTCTAACTTCCTTCGTCTCCCAGAAGGCGTAAGCAGTCACACAATGAGCTTCATCCTTAGCTGTAGCCTCATTATCTCTATTGGGGTCCAACGTTTCTTGTCCAACGGTGATATTGCTTTCTGTGGGCATGTGGAAAAGAACCTTAATAAACGGGTGTGAGGATCGAACCTGACGCACCAAAAGCACAGCAAGAATTTTGCGTCCACTAAGGAGCAGGTCCGGAGGAATGATGGTGTCCACAGCTAGGGGGCCATATGAAGCCTTGATTGCTGGCTGGAGGAACCCAGCTCCCGGATTTGTTATGAGAAAAGTCTTGGCTTGGACCTTGAGGCTTGAGTTACCTGGTGTTTTTGTGCCCTGTTCCAGAAACACATGATCCGCATTGAAGATTTGAAATTTGATGGATGGATAAATTGGTGAAGGAGTAGATAATTTTGGAGCATCTTCAACTTTCTGGCTCCCTGCAGCTGAAAATTTACAAGAAAAAATTTAAACCTTACCAGAAACCGTACTTTGAAAAAAAACAATTTATCTACACATACATGTTTATTATCCGTTTGCTGTCAACAATAAGGTTCGATTAACATTTTGTTTTCTTTCAGTAGTTCCCTCTTAGAATTGGAAATGTTACCGTTTGAAACAAACTGCAATGAAATAAAATGTAAAGACTGATTTCTGGAAGTTAAATTTAACCAATATGTGCTGTTTTGTAATTATTGACTTGCTTTAATAAACACTTAAACCAAAAGTTACATCAAAAGGGACATAAAAACAAAATGTATTTATATATAAATGCTGTTTTACCAATTTGAGGACTATTCTAGCGGGTTATAACATGTCTATACAGTATTTTAAGGTCAATACTAACAGAACTAAGTGAATAATGATAAATATATTGTTAAATATTTAGTTAAGCGTTAGAATTGTAACTGTACATGATGGCTGCCAACAAACAGTGATACTAATCAATAGTTTGAATGTATAGGTCACTTAGTTGGGATACATGGGGTCATTTACATTCAAAGTTGATGGGTTTAAAATGCATAAAGTGTTGCCGTTTTTTTACATAGACAAAGACTGACAACGCACTGCACAAACAACTCATCCATAACCAGTGTCAGATATTATGTCAGTCTTTTTGCATGATACAGCAGCCATCCAACATGAAGATCGCCAGCTCACCGCATCTTCACAGATGTTTACACAACTTATCTTTAAACAAGTATAGAAACAGCTGTGCAACCTCAGCTTCAGGCCTCTTTAATCCCCCAGATGAAACCAGATGCACACTGAAGACCCTGCTGTCACTTTCATTTAGACAGAGGGATAGCAAAATGGGATGAGGCCACGGGTTGTAACCACAAAGCCACGCAAGATTGGAATTAATAACCTGATAGCTGCATAAACCAATAAACTAAAGAAACAAATCTAGGATTTTCAGCAAAAATGCTTTGAATGATCCTGAAAAAAATCTATACTGAAAGCTCAATTGCTCTATGCTCTATTGTCTTTGAGTGTGCTCGTTTGAGAGAAAAACACTTGTTATAACGATATTCTAGATGTACAATAGTTTTAAACACAGCCTACGCCTTTACTTTCAATCTATTTGTCCTGTTAGTATATGTTTTTCATTTCAGGTGGGCTTCAGAATAAGAATATCTGTTTAAAAAGTAAGTACAAAAAAAAGAGAAAAACATTTGGGTTATCTCATATCTATCTATCTATATTAAAGGTCTCACCTTTAATAGTTGTAAGAACTCCAACAACCGGAAACAATGACCGAAGGGAAAAGTTGAACATCATTTTTTTTATTTATTTTTTTATAAAAAAAAGTTATTTTTTACTCTGCTCTGAGCTCCAGAGTGCCTTTGCTTAAAAAAGAGAGCAGGACAGAAGTCAGCATCTCCTGTTGTCCAGTTGGGTCGCTCCCTCTGATTGCAGAGGATGAAAAAAGAAGAGGGAGAAAAAAAATTGTTCCACTTTCACATCCCCCAAAAGTTGGTCCCTGACACGCGTGGTTCCAGTTTTAAATGCTGTCTCCCGTTACTCGTTTCTTTTCGAGTGTGGCTGATGACTGATGGCAGCATCAGATACGACTTTCCATGATAGAAAATCAGTAAACAGTCAGTCAGATTAAGTAGACCCACGTGGGTATAATCTGTCGGTATATGAGTGGGAGTGCTGGAGGGGTGGGGATGAGGGACAAATGAAATGTGCACAAGGTCGAAGGATGAATGGTGAAATGAAGACTGATGATTTAACAAAATAAAAGTATACCAAAGAAGTACATTCAAATAAATCATGTTAGTTCAGAGGAATGGTACATCTTTGGTCCAGTATTTCTTAATTTAAATGTTTTTTAAAATGTAGAAAAAAATGTGTTTGTAATGAAAACTCTTTTGATACCACACAGACCTTTATTGTGAATGTTTTGTCCTTTTATTAAAATGTTTAAGAAAAGAGTGAAAAATACATGTATTGCTGAAAATAGATTACATTTTTTTAACAATCTACCTCAAGAAAGGATATTGTATGTCTTTAAAGTAATTGGGCAAAGGAATTAGACAATTTTATGATTTATATATGCAACAATTATTGAATGTATTTGAATACGTTGTTTGTTTGATTAAAAAAATGCTTTTGAATAATTTCTGGGCAGGTAAAAATTAAAGAAATTGCACAATGAAGTTATTAGAAGCTGTAAAAGCCTGGAGACTGGGATAAAGGTTTGCCTCCCAGCAAGACATTGTCCCTAAACAAAGATAGGACACATTCAGCTACAGTGGACTTCTATAGGTCACAGCAAGAGTTTTTATTAAAATGACTGAGTTAAAGCTCCAGTCAAGGTTTTATGTCCTATCTAAATTGGTGTTTTTAAAATGATCGGCAGTGTATCTCATTTAGTTGGAGCAGTTAGAAATAAATGTAAATGTCAATCTATGAATTAGTAAACCTGTTGTAGACATACCCAAAATATTTCCATGGAAAGCTGGATTAAAAATAAATAGAAATATCCATCCATCCATCCATCCATCCATCCATCCATCCATCCTGCCTGCCTGCCTGCCTGCCTGCCTGCCTGCCTGCCTGCCTGCCTGCCTGCCTGCCTGCCTGCCTGCCTGCCTGTCTTTCGGGCATGGTTGGTTCTATAAGCAGTTAGTCATTGAATCAACTTTCAGTCTTGCTATGATTCAGTTTAATAAATGTTGAATCCAGCCACTCCGGTCTGAGACACTTACCGTAGAGGTTCTTGTTTAATAAGCCTGGTATGACTTTTCCTCGCCTCTCCACTCTCGGGAATCCCCCCCTAAACACCCGTTCTCTGAACAAACTACTCGCATTATGTGCCAACCTCTGAAACCTCTTGCACCCGGTGCGTGTTTCATTACAAGGTGGAAAGAGTGCCAGGAAGTCATCATTAAGGATACACACATACATGGTGAATAAACATTTTCTTGCTTGACTTCAGCGGCTAATTAGAATAAATATGTGACTTAAGTGTGACATTAGGTAATCTCTAAACGCTCGTAAAGGTTTCAGAAACTTACAGACTGTAGTCAAAGCACTTGCAATGCCAAGGTATTACATGTGTTGCATTCTGAAGCCACTGATTATTAATTTGAGTAGTTTGTCTATGTTTTTGGCTTGAACTCACAATTAAAGCTGATGGTGGCAGAGGCCACTAACAACTGAGTCTGGGAATGTCTCCAGATCTCAGTTGTTGTTCCAGACATGCAACCTGCCGCCGATGGTATTAGAGATGACAGAACGGAGTCATTTCATTTGGCTGCGGCAATGAATACAAACCCTTTACCAGGTGGCTCGGAAGGTTTTGGAGGGCATTTAATATGGAGCAACACAAGTTGAGAATCTAAATCTTGCAAATATTCATGAAATTAAATAGAAAGCTGTGACTCATGGAGCCATTAGAACTAATTAATAAATTACCTGAGTGACTCCTGGTGGAAGCCAGAACCCAGTTAGGTAGTAGACAACAGAATCTCCCATTGTAAATTTGCAGAAATGTATCATAGAGGCTCTGCCAAGTTTTAGTTTTAAATAGCAACATGTTACTGAAGAGGATTTGAGAGTACTTACTTTATTCCAGAAAACTTATTTCAGTAGATGAAAAGCATAAATTGCTGTATGCTTTTGAAGAATTAACTCCCTGTACCTTTACAGTTTGCAAACCGTATTTAATAGTAACAAAGACAAATGCATCAAATAATAAACAAAAGAATATATTTCAGGGTCATTTAAGTTTCATCTTATTTTATTTGAGCTAATGGCATCTACAAGATAAAAAAGAACCAAGATTCCAGCTGCCAGTTACTCACTAGGCCATTACAAATCAATGAATGTAAAAAAAATAATAATAATAAATCTGCACACATCTTAACTTCAAGAAAAAAATTGAGAAAAACTGTTTAAAAAAGCCAACAAGCAGGTTCTTTCTGTTTGGTCTCAAAATGCTTGCTGCACTAAAACGGCAATTGTATGCACTCACAGACTTTGCAGTAATCTGTTATCCCTAGCAAGCATTGGGAGAAGGTGGAGAGAAACAATTTCTCCATAAAAGAAAGAAACTTTCTGTACATCAAGTTTAGTAGTGGGAGCTATTTATGACGGCTGGCTATCAGAGGGTTTTCCATGAGAAACAAAATAGTACTTATGTAGAAGATAAAAAAAGGCTCAACAAAGCTCTGAATGCACTAAATTTACATTCTTAGGGATTGCTGTAAAGTCAACGACAACAGAAGCTATTGTTGATGCTGATTCTGGAAGAGTGAATGCTGCAAGTCCATGATTCGATGCAATCTGCTGGGTTTCCTTAGATTGAAAACTTTTTAAAAAACTGATTTGTTATGTATCTATGATTTGAATTAATTTTCATATAAAATGCCTTCAGATGACATGCGTTGTACTTTGGCGCTATATGTATAAGAACATATTTGTCATTCGAAGAGTAAACTAAAGCAAATACAAAGCTTAACAGCAAACAAGAATGGAAATATTCACACTGGTGTGTTTTTTACCTGAAGTTTGACATCCAGGTGAACCATTAGTGGTCTTTGTATCCTCTATGTCATCACTTGATAAGTAAATCTATTAACCTTTACTGACAGTAATCCAGCTCTGTGATGGATTTTGAACTACAGCAATGTTCCATCTTAATAATTCCCTAATACCTCTTATTATTACCCATCAGCTTGATGGCGATAAATTGATTTTCTGAAATCCATCAAGGAAAGATGGTCTCCGTATCACCCAGTCGAAGGTGATGCATGAAAATGGTAGGGATCATGTGAACCGATTAATTGCAGAACAAGTACCTAAGTCTATTACAGTCGTACGTTTTTAAGAAGCTCTCTGAGTAGAATCTTTGCAGACTGCTTTGGCGTTCTCTGATCTCAGGGGAGTGCTAGTCTAGTCTCTGAACATAAAACTGTCGCTACACCTTTATAATAAGACTTAACACCATCGCAAACCAGAGAATGGCCAGTCTTTTAACAACTTTAGCTGAGGTCTGCAGACACCTTCCACTCCAAGCTGTCTTGGCCCAAGATGAATCACCAAGTCGAGACAGGTGGCCCAACTTCCTGAGTTCACACTCTTACAATGATGATGAATGAATGCTCCTTTCAGATCATGGCCGAACATCAGTGTTTTGACCCCTGCGGGATGCCTCTAAGGAAGAAAAAAATTGTCCTCAATCCCGAAAGCAGCCTTTCTCTTAGGATACTGGATTGAAAACACACTTTTAACTAATGTCTTTGCTTAAAGATACTTAAAAAACATTTTGTTCCAATCTGTAAGGATACAAAATGTATTGTAAATGCTGGTAATTTAGTTCAATCTGACTACGGGGCACAGAAATTAGAAACCTGCTGGGGCTGAAAGATTGCAGATTAAATGTGTAGCAGGTCTTGAATAATCAGTTTGCTGCAATTTTGTTCTCACCTTTACCGGATATTTGCTGGAATTCCCTACAAAGTCATGGTAGCATACTCATGACTAATCAGTTAAACCGTCAGTATTTGAGTCAGTGGCAAAAATAAACCAATTATCATGTGTCCTTGGTATATGTTCAGGGAGTGTTTTTTTTCTTTATGCAGCCATATTGTAAGCCAGACATGTTTGCGCTTTCCCTCTTAGCAATGCAAAAGAAACAGGGATTTTCGCAGATATATCGTCATTAAAGTAATACGCTCCACATTCTTTGCACTCTATATAACTCAAGAAGATATCCACAGATCCACAGTGTTGAACAGAGAGCAGCTGAAACACTACAGGCTTAATTTCACATTCAAATCAAACAGTTCTAATAATCAATAACTACTAGAACTGCAATTCATAGGGTTAAGGGCTTTTTAAAATAGACAAAACACCTATTTCTATAAGCCTAGGACTCCAGGAAACTGGTTTAAAATAGTGAATGCAGAAGTGAGACATGAATACTATTAGGTGCATTATCTTGGTGTTATTTTTGGTCAGGATATGTCATTTTAATCCCATATAAAGTAGGTCTCTAAGATTTCCTTCTTTCACCTTAGAAATATTAGAAGAAATTAGAAAATATTTTCTCTACGCATTTGTTACTTCAAGGCTGATCTACTGCCAGGACAATCACAAAAGACAGTTAAAAGTCTTCAGGTGATCTACAACACTGCAGCAAGAGTTATCGTCAAACTTAAAAACATAGATAATATATCTCGTATTCTAGCTTCACTTTATTGGCTCAGTGTCAAATCCAGAATAGATTTTAAGATTCTTAATTTTGACCCATAAAGCTCTCAATAATCAAGCTCCATCATGCAGCCAAGATCTGATTACTCCATGAGCTCATAACAGAGCACTTCGCTCTCAGACTGAAGTATGCTGGTGGTTCCAGGAATCTCTAAAAGTAAAATAGAAGGCACATAGTTTAGCCATCAGGCTCCTCTACAGTGGAACCAGCTTTAGTCTGTGAGGCAAACTAAATGCTCCACCTTCTTCAGTCTCACTCTAACGGCTTAGGTTATCCTACCATATTTATGTTGTTATGCTGCTATAGGCTGATGCTGATAGAGGAGACTCTGACTACTTTTCTCTCTGCTATTTTCTTCTTTAGTTGTAGCATCAACTGTTAACTTTCTGTTTTCTCTCAATGTTATTCTCTCCATAGTAGCTACACCTGGCTTGGCGTCCTGTTAGTTGAGACAAATTCTTGGATGAGGACTTTGACTGTGATGCTTCCAGGAGCATTCTCCATCTGCTGCTATTACCTTTTCTTTTTTCAGTTCCCTTTGCATCTATTTGTGTCCTCTGTCTCTTCAAACCCCCAGTCGGTGACGGCAGACGGCATCTCATACTGAGCCAGGTTCTCCTGGAGGTTTCTTGCTATTGAAGGCCATTTATTCCTCTCCACTCTTCAAGAATCAAGAATCAGTTTATTTATATAGCGACAATTTACAACAGGTGTCGTCTCAAGGAACTTCACAGAAAATCAATTAAAATCAAAGATACATCATAAACAAATCAATTGGAAAAAGTTTCCAATCTAAGGAACCCCAGCAGATTGCATCGAGTCATTGACTTGCAGCATTCACTCCTCTAGAATCAGCAGACCAAAACAATGGCTTGTGTTGTCGTTGACTTTACAGGAATCCCTCATACTGAGCATGCATGTAGCGACAGTGGAGAGGAAAAACTCCCCTTTAACAGGAAGAAACCTCCAGCAGAACCAGGCTCAGTACAAGTAGCCATCTGCCACAACCGACTGGGGGTTTGAAAAGACAGAAAGCTAAATTAGAAGCACAGGATACTGAAATAATAGAGATTATAGCAGCAGTTGTAGAGTGTCACTGGAAGCATCTCAGCCCAGGTTCTCATCCAAGAAGCTGTCTCAGCTAACAGAACGCCAGCCCAGGTGTGGTTACTATGGAGAGAAGAACACTAAGAGAAAACAAAAGGTTAACAAGGTTGAAATAACAGTAACTAACCAGATTGGACAAAGGAAGAAAGTGGCAGAGAGAGAAGTGGTCAGATTGTCCTACAGCAGTCTAAGCCTATAGCAGCATAACTATAGAAAAACTTAAGTAACTTAACCCTATAGAGTGAGACATGAAGAAGGTAGAGCAAAGGAGAACCGTCTGTCAAGACTGAGTTCCGCCCCAACCGGATTAGGCTGTCTTCTCTACCGCTTCCTAACTATAAACTTTACCAAACGGGAAGGTTTTAAGCCTAGATTTGAAACTAGACAGGGTGTCTGCCTCACGGACTAAAGCTGGAAGCTGGTTCCACAGGAGAGGAGCCTGATAACTGAAAGATCTGGCTCACATTGTGCTTTTAGAGATTCTAGGAACCACCAGTAAACCTGCAGTCTGAGAGCGAAGTGCTCTGTTAGGGACATAAGGAGTAATCAGATCTCTGATATACGATGGAGCTTTATTAGTGTCAGGTTCAGTCTTTTCAGTGTGCTTGGTAGGTTGGCCACAGGGGCCACCCGAGCCACGTCCAGGTGCACCTGATCCCAGGTGCACCTCATCACCAGTGACGAGTCCTGGAGGGTTAAAGGGAGCGGTGGACTCACTTCTCGTCGCCTGAGTATTAGTTACCCTGGGTAATGTACAGCTCTGAGCCAGCCTTCTCGTAGTTACAGCTTAGATTTCAAAGCTCAGTTTTTTATCTCTAGTCTTTGCTGTAGTTTTATCGTCTCTAGTTGCCTGTTCTGTTATTTTGATACTTTGATTATTTTGTTACTTTGCCTTAGTCCCTTTCGCCACTCACATCGCTTCCTGTGTTCTCCTTTTTTCCAGATCATCACCGAGTCAGCATACTCACTCAACAGATAGTTCTCCGGTCAACTCAGTCATCTGGTTTTCTACGTCCTCCTCTCTGGTTCACATTGCCGCCGTTTCCTGTCAACTGTTCATTTCCCCGGATCCAACATCACATCATCCTTTATAATAAATTATTATTAGTAATATACTCCTGAGAGTTCTCTGGTGTATGTGGGTCCGCAGACTAAACGTTATGACAATCAGTGAGGGCTTTATATGTCTAAAGAAGAATCTTAGAATCTTGGTACATGCATGCTCAATATGAGGGATTTCTGTAAAGTCAGCAACACAGAGATATTGTTTTGTGTGTTAAATCCGGACCGTGTGGAGTTTTTATACATACACAAAAAAGTTTTTTTTAATTGTCTAGCTGGGACTCCGTTTTGAGAAATACTTGTTTAATTGTTCTGAATTTGGAGAATTTAGTATCTTACCAGCAGTGGATTGCTGAATGAATGCCCTGACCTATAAAGAAAAAAACTAAAGAGGACTTGAGTTGTTGTGGTTTGTCAGAAAGGGGTCAGCTCTGAAGCCTCTGATGTTATCTTAACATTTTTTCACAGATTTTGATTTACTTTTTTCATTTTTGCAACATGGCAATAGTTTTCTAAATACTTAATTTTTGTTTTTGTTTTCCTTAACTTTTAATTAATGATGTTCCGTTTGAGACAGATGTTGCCAAACAAAATAAATGAGTTGAGAAATTATTTGAATCAAAACTAACACACTCTAAAAATGAAAAAAACTGCACAGTGAATAAGATAATCAATATTTAATAGATTTTTACACCGCATTACATTTTTTTAGGTAAAACTTCATCAAAGATTAAATCGTCTTTTGTTTTGTTTACCATAGACTAATACAGAAAGGATCTTATCATTTTACGAACAGATAAATAGTACTAAAGTTTACATTTTCATAAACACTTCTTTATGTGCTTACAAGTGAATGAATCAATTACAATTTTGAATTAAAAAAAACTGTAGTCAGTAGTTTAAACCTGAGTTCTACTACTTTATGCTTTTCCTGAAACATATTTGACTACATTAGTGTTGTCGTAGTTAAGAATGAGTTTTTTTTTTAAATATTACTTACTTTATGAACGCAGTAAATAAGTGAATTATGTTTTACAAATAAACCTCATTAGTTATCAGAAATGTTTCTATTAATTTGTTCTGTCAGTTAGCATTGTGACATATGCTGTATTAGAAACTGGATTGTTAATTTAAAATCCAAAGAAAAAACATATATATATCAAAATACTTAAACATAATAAATGATCATTGTAGTTACTATTGTGTCAATGTTGGCTCTGTTAGCTCTAAACTTCACTTTCCTGTTTTTTGACTTTTTTTCTTAATAGAAATTACAATGACTGAATGCTAAAATACTTTGAAACACCTGAACTACCAGATTAATCCTTCTGGGAAGAAACCCAGTAAGCAGCACATTCTAAAACTTGGTTTCCTTGGACATTTGTATTTTACGGAAAATAAAAGGACAGTAATATTGTCTTCTTGCATATGTGTGAATATCTTACGTTGCTGTTTTTATGTAGACTTTGATTTGTATATGTATGTTCCTGAACCAAATAGACTGCTGTTCCTCACAGAGCAAACACACACATGAGCAAGTTTAGAGACGTTAGTATGGTTTGTCCTCCTACAAGCAATGAGCTATGACATAGCACATGGTGCAGACATAGGAAAAAAGGATTTCTATTAATCTAAGCCAACGTTCCTGAAAAGAAATCTCTGAGATCTCTTAGTCTTCGAAGGTCTGTCTATATGTCAGATTAAAATAATTTACCTGAGAGATCCCTGCTGTGGTTTTGGGAGCATGAGGGTCAAATGGACGAAGACTGTTTAACTAACACTTTGAGGGTTTTGTGAAAGGCCACCAGGAGATGGATGTCTCCTTATGCCCCCCTCTGGTGACAAGGTATGCAAGAAGAAAGCTAGTGATAGAGAGGTTACAACCAGGAAGAATTTTAAACACCCATAGACCCGCAGGGACACCTGAGACATAGAGCTCAATATAGATCTGTTGGATAATAAGGAAAAAAATAAGCGTGAGAGCCAGCAGAGGAGGAAGGTGGTGGACTGAAGAAATAGGGAAGAAAAATGTGAAGGTTGAGAGGGATGTGTGAGATGGGCAGCGAAAAGCCAATTTAACTAAAATCATTCAATGTTTTACCAATTTCATTTCCCTTCTGGTTTACTTCCATGAGAAAACTAAGATTGCTTCAGCATAAACCTACTGAGAGAGTCTGGGTATTGAAGTGATTGAGGTTGTATGAATCAACATTCACAGTGAGCAAATGGTAAAAAACAAACATGCAGTGGGGCGAGGAGAATGTGAATAGGAAGAAAGAAGTATTGAAGACTGTTTTCAAGTTCAGGCCTTTTGAAATGACTTGTTTTTCTGAAACTGTGTTGTTCTCTGTGACATCTAATTATATGAATGCAGCTATAACTTAGAGACCAGTAGGTTCGTCACCACATGTGGGATTTTTACCTCCCATCCCAGCCAATCTTATTACCCCACAAGAAAACCACTGCTGCCCTCCAGAGGATTGAAAAGTAACAGCACGTGAAATGTCTGGACTACAAAGCCAGATGTTTTGATTAATAAAAAATGAAAGGTTGTTCATTTTGATTTTTTTGTTTTTTTTGCATATTAACCAAGGGGTCAAAAGTGTCATTGATCACTATCAAAACTGAAAACATGGCCCTCTTGACATGCCTGCTGCTATGTAATTGAATCCTTAATCAAACAGGGTGCAGTGTTAATACTACAGTGAAACAGGTTCATTATTTCTGTTAAACTGGTGGCTTTTACTTAACCAGATAGGCTGTAAATGTTATGTTCTAGAGATTTTTCAGAGGAACATGTTACTTTGATTAAAACCTGGCAAAGAAAAAAAATATATACACAGGCAAAGAACCACAGAAAATCATTGGCTGGTAGGCTAAAATTTTCTTGTGGGCTTTAAAACAAACAAAAACAGAAAGAGGTGGAAGAAAACAGAAAAGTTAAGGTACAGAGGACCCAATAAAAGTAGAAAAAAGGAAAAGACTTACATCATAACTAGTACCACGGTAAAGAATGTCTACAAATAACTGTGAGCCATAATAATTAGAAGGTGTCTATTTAAAGCTAGGTTATTGACAATGGCCTTGAGCTGACTTTATTGTGTAGTAGATGTATACATTGCACATCTTTGTAACGAGATCCCCTCCTGGATTACAGTTTAATTAAATTATTCTGTGTACTTAGTGGTTTTTGGGCCTGAAGGGGCTCAATCCCATTCCAGCTGTCATCGGACAGTCTATCGCAGGTTAGCATAGAGAAGGAAAAACAATTAGAAAATAAAGCTTTGAAAACTTGTAATGTCAATCTCGAATATTTAATTCAAATGAATAACTAGAAAAACCCTTATATGGACTGGAGCGCCATACTAACTTCATGCTATGCCACCTTGCAGGTGCAAGAATACACAATGCAAGAAAGTAAAGGTTACAGTTTAAAGAACCGACCCAAAAAATGCATGTAAAGGGAAATCAGCTGGAGCAAGGGACCTTTGGGTAGTGTAAAAAAGATTGTGAAAAAAACACACATTTGATCTAAAAGCTTTGTTTTACCTCACGATTGCAACTGATTGTTTTTCTGCACCATGTTCAACATTTAGATTTTTTTTTTTTTTAAACTGTTTTCTGTTATTGAAATGATTCATATATTTTCAAAATATGAACCTTTAACCAGGTATTAAAAAACTATTTATTAAATTCATTTGTATTGTTATGATATGAATTGTAAATATTCTAATATTAAATGTTATGTTTTCATTAGCTGTTAGTGGAAAGTGTTCATATTAACAGTAGTAAAGGCTTAAAAAGTTCACTCTATGTAAATAATCAACATAATGTACTTAACTAAAATAATTGAGTTACTTAAATAGATAAACTTTTTTTTAAATATTGTTAATCATTAAATATCATAGATTAATGAAGATGTCCTGTCTTCCATTCTCTTTCTATTCTGATTCAGTTTGCTTTTCTGACTATTCAGTGGTTTGTCTTCTTAAAATAAAAAAGTCTGACCTATAAAAGCTTGCAGAAGAGAGAGCTTTGTGACAAGATAACATAAGCCATTTATAATGCACACAAAGACGATAGATTCACACATAGCTAATTTTTACAGTGGCCAAAAAAGGAAGACACTGAAACTACTTTAAAATGTTCTGTTAGTTTAATAAAAAAATTTGGTGTATAAAGTCCTTCATCAGAGCAAAGGATGAATAAATTGCTCTGCTGAAGAAATGAGTGCATATGCTTGTTATCAGACAATTAAACTGTGGTTATTGTTTCTTGTTTTGAAGTGCAAATCACCAAATAGGCTCATCCTCTTGATCAGCTTTTAACAATGTCTAATGCTATCATTGTCCATTAACTTTTAAATAGCCTTAATTAATGTAATACTGATCAGAAATAAAACGCATCGTAGCAGAGAATAAACATAAAACTCTGCTTTTCCTAATCACTTTAATTAGATTTAGGTGAGTCAATTATATGGCCCTCACTTTGGATTTATAACAGGAATTTAGTACAATTTTCTGACTAAGCTTAATTGCTTCTTTTGTTTTTTTTTCCCGCCAAGTTTTATGGCGCTCCGCTGCTCTGCCCTCTGTGTCCTGTTGTCCACTAATTGCTGATTAATGGCACCTGTGCCACTGGCTATATCAAGTCTGCCCCTGCAGTCACACAGTGCAAGATCATCTGTCTCCTACATTAGTCAGCCTTCGAGTTGGGCATGTCTCCTGGATGAGCTCCTGGTCGTTTATCTGACCTGTTGACTATCTTCTGACTGTCGCTTTTTCTTGCTCCCTGACTGTTGTGTTTCTTTATACTTAAATGTAATACATACTTGTTAAAAAAAATTTAAACAGTTAAGGTACAAGCACAAAGACACAGTTTTAATTGGTAGGCTTGCTTGTGTGACAGGCTGTACTCACTCTGTCTAAAACGAATGTATAAAGCTGTTGTCAATGGATGATGAACAACTTCTTCTCAGACTGACAACAGCGGAACTTTAGAAAGACCAAATCATGAAATACCATTTTGAAATTAAGAGATGTCTCTTGGGAAACAGCCCTGACTGACTGTAGTTTTTAAGTCCCTGACGTTTTGCTCTTCAGGTTCAAGCTGATGTTGTCAAGATCGGGTAAATATGACACGAGCAGAGGTGGATTGCGAGAGAGAAATTCTTATTTATTGTGAGGATGAATATGCACAAAACAGAAACTGAATATATGCGGCACGGAGGAGGAAAAAACAAAACAAGGTTAAACGCACGACCGGAACGAGGATGGAAATATTAAAGAACAAACCTAAACTGTTGAGCAGCGCGAGAGAAACTACAAGAAAAGAGAGAAAATCAACAGACGAAATAAACTAAGGAAGTGAACGGAATATCTACAGAGGGGAGAGAGATCAGCTACAGAGGACCAGGGGAGCAGAAGGGAAAACTTACAGAGGGATGAGGAGAACTGGAACGTGGAAGCACAGCAGGGGAGCAACGAGAGGTAAGGTAAGAACAATAATCCAGCGGTGAGTGAATGAGGGAACCAGGCTTATATACTGAGGAGGAGGTGGAGCAGTGGAGAAGATGAGCAGATAATTAGTAACAGGTGGAAAAGATAATGAGGGAACTCAAGCTGCAGGAAACACACAGAGAGAATGAGAGAGAGAGAAAAGGGACAGAGAGCCGGGGCAACTGGAGAACACAGAAAATAATAACAAAACAAAGACTCAACCAAAATAGAAAATAACATGAACAGAGCAATAACTAAATATAAGTAATGATAGCAACAACAAAATAATAATGAACTGAACCAACAAAAAACACGGATCATGACAAATGTTCTATATTATGTCTCCTGTGGTATTATTTTGCTACAATTTTTTTTTTTTTTTAAGTTGGTACCTGGGTCTGGGTTCAAAATCTAACTCACGTTTGAAAACCAAGATTTGTTTATAAACTTTTTTTTTCAGTATCCTCTGCATCTATTTTAGTTTTTTGTCTCTTCATACCCCCAGTTGTCGTGGCAGATGGCTGCTTGTACTGAGCCAGGTTCCGCTGAAGGTTTCTTCCTGTTAAAGGGGAGTTTTTTGTCTCCACTGTCGCTACATGCATGCTCATCACAAGCCATTGTTTTGATCTGCTGATTCCAGAGGAGTGAATACTTCATGTCAGTTATTAATTGCAATCTGCTGGAGTTCCTTACATTGGAAACTTTTTCAACCTGATTGTAATTGATTTTCTTGTATAGTGCCTGTTGTCAATTGGCACTATATAAATAAACTGATTCCTGATTCTTAATGAATGGGTTCAATAAAATTTCATTAGCAGTTGGTCCTACTAAAAATATTTTTCTGTGCATCGTGTACCATTAAACACTGTATTAAAAGTTTCAGCAAAATGTACTATATGGTACTTTGTGCGAAACCTTGAACGAGGAACCAATTGTACAAAATGTAAAGAAACAGGTATTGGTTTTGTTCCTTCAGTTTTGTTTTTACCACGGCTTTTTTTTCAACGAGCTGTAAATCAACGTATAATCACAAAAGTTATGAAAATATTTTATGAAGGTTGAAAAGTTACTTAGTGTTGCTCTAGAAACAGAAACCAAAACTAAACTTTTTTTAATTTTATTCACACAGTCCGATGGAAAACAATACAAAAATATCTGGCTTTATAAGTTTATAAATTATAACATCAAAATATCAAATTCAGCTATATATAACTTATAATTTGACTGACATGTTATACTGATGGGAAGTAAAGTCTGTTTTGAAGTGGAACGGTTACACTTCTGACTTGAATTATAGAGAAGCTATGTAGGTACAACAGAGAATACTTTGAAGGAAGGCTTCCAATCTATTAGTGTTAGAGATTTTCAGCAGAAACTAATTGGTATTGGGAGTAATTCATTTTAACTCTCCGTTATTTAATTACGTTAAAAATAAAACAGAACAATATTTGTGTATTTGCTAAATCTCCATATTCTCTAACAAAAAACAGATATTTTGGTTACGTTTCAACTGTAAATTAAAATCTGTGTTGGGGTCTAGAATGGAGAGCTAAACTTTACCTCAAAATAAGAAGGTCTGGTCACTATTATAATAGTGTTTTTTGGAATAAAAATAACAAAGAAAGTATTTTTTTTGAAAAATATCAAATTTAATTTGGTTATAAAAGATGTATTTTTCCACATGTACACTCACACATAATTATCATAAATACCAACTATAACGATTTCTCTCTTTTTTGTTTCACAAAGCAAGCACGTATGGTGGACTGATACAAGTAATTTTCAAAGGACACCATGGAGGATGCTTGTAGTCTTTAACACACAGAGGAATTTTAAGTGCAATTTAAAAATGAAAGGCTGTTGAAAAAAAATCAAGTAGAAACATTTATAAATTATCTACAAATGGATCAAAGTACAAAAGAGTTACAGCATTTGGAGACACAACACGCATTCACAGGTGAATATTTTGGCTTTATGACCACCTTGTTTGAACAGACTTATTGGACATGAAACTGTACAAGCAGCAGCTTATAAATCAAAAACATCCAACAACTCTTCTGCAGGCAAAATGCTTCCTTCGATCAATGAATGTCAGTAACAGTGTGGAGAAACAATGTGAGTTCTGATGATTACAAAATTACACCTTTCTAGTGCAACTTCATATACAAGACATAGACAAACGGGAGATGGTGACTTTATCTCAACCTAAAGGTGTGACTCGTTTCATTTTACCAGATAGGAATTCATCTTTTAAGAAAAACTTTCAATCGGCATGATCTAAAATTGCCAGTACAACACGGAGGTATCCTCTTGAACAAGCCATGTTATTTAAAATGTTCGTTTTTCCACTATATTTTTTAACAAAAAACAAACTATTTTTTTGTTTTTAAGAAAATAATAATAAAAATGTATTTGTGTTATGCTGTCTTTACAATTGTTTTTTCAATTTTGTCTCTCTGAAAATCTATGCCTATTTCAATTTTCTTTTTTAATCAGTTGTGATTGAATTAGAGTTAAAAAAATGTATCTAAAAAGACATGAGCTGCAATGCTTAAAAGACAGTTCCCTTGATGTGTGTTGGCATCCATGTTGTTTATCTGTGGTAAAATGTCAAAATAATCTGATATTCTGGTGTACAGTACTATCTAGTACCAAAAAAATTAAGGAAAAAAACATCTCCTCTTAGGTTTTATCCCCTGTTTAGAAATGCCTTTTGCCCTCTTTGAAAAATCCCAAGGTGGCAGCCTAGCAAAGTATATACTAAATGTGATCATTTTAGAACAATCAAAAAACATATAAATACCTTTTGTTTAAGAGAATGTTAACAATTTTAAAATTTTTAATGTTATGTAGTTTATTGTTATATCTGGAGTATGAAGATGGCACAGCTTTGAGGGATTTTATTTCGTCGGAGTGAGAATGAAAGGAAAACAAGCAATTCTAATAATTTAGAATGTGTTGCTGTTTTGAAATCATTAACTTGATTCAGGAAACAGCCAATTGCCTGGATCCGGCCATAATTGCAAACAATGATATTTTTCAAACTTTCAAACCAACTCGAGCTTTGAAAAAATCTGGGTGAGGATAGACACTTATATTTTCAACATGCACAGTGATGAGGTAAGAATGACCTCTCAGGAGCTCACTCTGAGAGCAGTCGAGAAACTTTTTCTGTTTGAAATTATGCAACTGCTTTCAATCAAATCGTTTTGATAGATGGCAACAAATTTGGATGTGTTGGAAAATGTTTTAGACCTGCCTTTTTTTTTTATTATTTCTTATCTTTATCATGTAATGACTCTAACAAACTTCTATTGAACTGAGATCACAAGAGAAATAAAGAAGGTGTGCTGTTCCAGGTTCTAATGTAATCAGATGTATGAGCTCCTTTGCGTGTATATTATGTGTTGCATACTCACTAATGCACTTTAAGTGCAAGGAGTACCACTGTAAGCACTAGAAAACTCAAACCTAAATGAGTCGATATTTCTTAAAGACATCCTGACAAAATCAAAAAGCAATGCATGCCTCGTTTCTTTTTTTTTTTTTCTTTTTTTTTTATTTACAGCTTTTTGTGTGGTTTCAGTTTGTCCCACTCACTGTATATCTGCGCAATACCAATAAACGACACAGTGCATTCAATGAGAGTAGCAGAATGTTACAATAGAAAAGCCAAACCTACAAAAAAAAATTGTGCAAAACACAGAATGCATCACATGTCCACAGACACACAAACTATGTTGTTATCCAATCAGTGAAAAACATCCGCTTTGTGCAAAAAAGAATATAGACACATAATTTTCTCTTGAACTAGGCGTTTCATGACAGTTTGACAGCAAAAACGACAAAACGCTACTGCTCTAATTTACTTATCCTAGAAGTGACAAAGCACAGGCAGTCAGTCGTGAAACAAAAACCCGTTGTAGGTCAGTCTTTTAATCAAACAAGGAATGTTATTCTCGTTTTGTGTAAAAAAAAAAAGGCCACTGAGACGGCTGCACTCTTCCGGTGTTTCATTCCCTGATGCCGACCTGCTGGCATTTGTCCAAATTCCCTTCATCAATGAAACATACTTACTTTATAACCTTAATACAAAAAAGAACAATGTTTTTTCTTATATATGCTACCATTTTATTATTGCACTGAAACAGATAACATGTTTTATTTAGCCTTTTTTTTTTCCTGGGGAAAAATGTTTGGTTTAATTAATCTTCTATGTTGTAGATTATGCTGCTATTCAGAAAAAATAGTAATTTTGATCCTCCTTTGGGTGTAGGCAACACTGGACGATTGGTTAGAGTATAGAAACAAAATAGGCAATCACCATAATTTATGGAACACGGTGTGCAATTATAGTAAATCTATTGTCTTCAGACATATCATTCAATCTACATAGTGAACTCAGACTCCTTGTATGTCAGTTAAGGGGTGAAATTTGTTACAAATCAATGTAAAAAATACACGCCTCTGCTCTTTCATCCTTTCTAACTTCATCCTCATTCTATTTCTTTCTCTTATCCTCATCAAGTCTCACTTTTCTTTTTCAACTTGTTTAATTAAAGGTATAATTCCCATCGAATTCTTCCAAAAGGAGTTATAAAATGAGGTTTGATTAATTCTGTAAATTCTTATAGAATATAGAAAAACATAGCCTACAGTTATTTTGGTGTTATCTATCTTTTTCTTGAAAGGATGTAGATGAATATTACTTTAAGACTGTTTATGGACCAAGATAGTGAAGCTCTTTTATTTTAAAAACCCTAAAAAGAGATTTAAATTTGGTTAGTTAAAGCATTGGTATTGGTTCCTTATGGTGACCCCTGCTTTTTTTTAATAAAAAATAAAAAACTTTTTGTGGAAAAATGTATTTTCTTCTTAATGGGTTCATGGTCCCAAAGGGGGTTAAAGGTAAACGAAAAAGAATTACAAGTGCCTGTCATGAAAATCCTAGTTTTTCCATTTTAAATAAAGCATCCCTTAATTTTAAATACACAATAATAATATATGTGTTTGTTTTTGAAAGTCACTCTTGATTTTGGCACTCTGCTATACAAAATGTATGTAGTTTTTTCATCTGGTACTGAACATTCTGGTACTGCTTGCTACACTCATACCCTCTGTAATGTACTGTCACAAAACAGTTGATTGTATGAATGCTATGTACAGAGCCCCGCAGATAAATGTATCCGATGTTTATTCTATTTAATATAATCCCTATTGTTGTTTCACAGGGGACAATCTCTTTAGTAGTTTCTTCCCCTTTGAGAGTATTCCTTTCTTCTTCTTGTTTGACAGATCTTGAGAGTCCCTAGGGTCCATCGGGACATGGTGGCCCCTTGTGGGGCTGATCAGCCTCATAGTCCCTGGAAGGAGGGGACGAACGATTGGGGATGGCACCCGGACAGGCGTGGTGATGTTGTTGACCGTGTCTGTGTTTTCTGGAGTGACCTAAAGAGATAAGCGATGGGGAGGTTTGGAGGCAAAGGGGCAACATATAAATTAAGAGGCTTTTATTTTATTTCTTTATTTATAATGCCATGAAAAAGGGATGGAATTTTAGAAAGGATTTGAATGATGACAAACTTGCTAGGATCCTGTAGTGAAAATCGTTGCCATCTAATTTACAATAGTTACATAAATAAACTACCAATAATATACATTTTAAAATGTCTTTTTAATTTCCTCAAGGATGTGCAAATGTCTTTATTAATTGACGTTCTCGCATCCCTTACAAATTTCAGCATAGAAGAAGGCGAATAGCCAGATGTGTCAATAGATGTATAAATATGTGACATAAAATAGCCTAACATTTATTTTTTAATTACTAAGCAGGAATAGTTGCGTCTCAATGGCCACAGCAGATGTCTTTCTACTTGGTATTGTTTTGTTTTACAACTAGATACCTATGCTTTTGTGGAAGTGCTCATCTTGTCTGTTTAACCCTACGGAAGGACCAAAGTTCGCTTCTGCACGCAGTTTTATCCCTTTAACCTCAGATTTGTTCAATACGCTCAAGCAAAACATTTTGCTTTTGAAAGAAACAGTGGCCTATCCATGAATTATACTGCATTTTTAAAAATTTGCTTTGTAGAAGGAATCAACGTTTGATATAATGTAATTAAAGGACAGTTTAGAGCACTCCAACTCCTAAAAACTAGTCATCCTCCTACTGGCTTAAATCATGTCAATGAGATACTTCTTGTAGCAGTCCTGAAAACAGTTTGGCTCAGTACTAACTTTTTAGCTGTGTTAGGCGTTTTAGGGTTTTCTTACATCTGCAACCTCTTTCAAGTACCGTCATAGCATCTTCAATGTACAAAGATCTTAGCTTTGACTTTTCCCAGTACTTTTTACTTCAAATCTCTCAGCAAGCCCTGGATTTGGTTTGTATAACTTTGCTTTTTGTTCTTTAAATGTTTCTCTAATTTTTTTCTTAAGAAGCCTCTAATACATGACACAGTACACAATGGTAAAGCTGTCTAGATGCTGCCTTAACAAACCATCTTACTGTCAGAGTGAGTTCCTTTCAGCACTTCTCTTGTTCTCCACAGGGGGTCACCCATGCTCGTCCTCTGCTGGAGCGTTTTCCACCCCAGGTGCACCCTGTTGGCGTTGATGAGCTGGGCCAGTATAGGAGGAATGCTGGACCAGCTACTCGACGCCTGAGTGTTTGTTACTCTTGGTACTCCTGGTAATCCTTATCTCAGCGCCATTTTCTAGATTTTGTGTGTTTTTGTAGATCTCTCGTTTCCAGTTTATTCTCCAGTTGTTTCTCCAGTGTTATGATCTTTCTTTGTTACTTTGTTGCTGCTTTTTCCCTCGCTCCTAACAAACCACTGTACTCACCTCAGGTTCCCGTCATCTCCAGAGCTCCATCCTCTCAGATCACTCTCCGGTTCACCACATCCATCTGGTCTCCCCGCTCCTCTTGGCTTGGCTCGATCTGCCCACTCCAGCATCACTCCAACTGCCGTGCACGCTCCCCTTGACAACTTCTCCACTCTCCACCGCTGAATTGTAACTCACCTCTCACCTTCCCCCTTGTCGTAAACATCTATCAACCACAAGTAAGGTCAGTCCAATTTAATCCTCTCACAAATCTCACAACTACTCACCTGTCCTGTCCTCCACCTCAGCGGTCTCCGGTCTCCGGTCTCGTAGGCTCAGAGTCTCCTGCCGTTCCCCGCTGTCCCACTGTCCTTGTTGACTTGCCGATCATCACCGTCACCGCTGTCTCCCGTTGCCGGATCTCCCTTCACTCCCCTTCAATAAAATTCTTTATAACTGTTCTCCTGAGAGTTCTCTGTTTATGTGGGTCAGAAGCCTAAACTTCATGACAGAATACTCAGGCCAAGCAGACCCACAAGAGGCTTTCAGGAGGATTATCACCGACCAATCAGCCATGCTCACGAGCCCGTCCTCCGTTCACTGACGGAACAGCAAACCACCACTAATCAAACTCTGGATCAAATAACTCACCTCCTTCAGAATCTTGTCCTCAAACCCTCCGATTTGGTTCCCCCACTGTACGAGCGCGTTACCGCTTCATTCCTTCCGTCACCGCCACTTCCGCATCGACAACTTCCGTTCCGGTTTTCCGAGGGGTTCGACTTCCCGTTCCGGAAAGGTATTCGGGCGAGGTTGGCGGCTGTGAGGGTTTTAAGATTCAGTGTTCGTTGGTTTTTGCCCACTTCCCGCACTCTTTTCTCAATGATGACGCCAAGATAGCGTTTGTTATCGGTCAGTTGTCCGGTACAGCGCTGAAATGGGCTGAGTCTCGTTTTCACCACTACCCTGAGTTCAGTTTGTCCTTCCAGGACTTTAAGGAGGAATTTATGATGGTTTTTGGTCATGAGTCAGATTATTTAACCGTTTCCCATAAGATACAGAAATTAAAACAAGGCTCTAGGACGGTCGCCGAGTTTGCCATAGAGTTCAGAACTCTAGCAGCTCGGTTAGATTGGGACCCTCGTGCATTAAAGAGCACATTTTTATTTGCTTTAAATGAGCGGTTGCAGTACGAATTACCCTTATTTGATGAACCTCCCACGTTAGACGAGTTCATTGCTCGGGCTGCCAGAGTAGACGGCCGTCTGAGAGAGAGAGACCGTTTAAGGGCTAACCGTAGAATTTCTGCCAGCCAGGCCTCCGCAGTCGTTCAACCTCCGTCCCTGCCTGTTGAAGCCTATTCCAGAGCTGCTCCTGACCCCCGCAGATCGTCGCCCCCAGGACCGGAACCCATGCTGGTCGGACAAACCAGATTGTCTCCGGAGGAACTGCATCGGAGGATGCAGTTTAAAGAGTGTCTATACTGTGGAACTCCAGGTCATTTCATAGCAGCCTCAGGAAGGAGAAAGATCCCAGAGAGGGTCTACCTGTAAACACTAGGCAACAGGCGGACCATAACACCCGACCTAGTCAGCCTCGTCTTCTCCTTCCTGCCACCATCATTAATAACCACAAATCATTCAATCTTTCAGTTCTGGTTGACTCAGGTTGCGAACAATCCCTCATAGCCAAAGCACTTGTCGAGCAGTTACAGTTAGCCACTTCCCCTTTAAAAAACCCTCTCCAAGTCTCTGCTCTTGATGGTAGGTCCCTACCCCAGATAACTCACATCACTATCCTCTGGAGTTAGTTCTCTCTGGTAATCATAAAGAGCATCGTTCATTTTTTGTTTTCTCCTCCTCTCAACCCCATATTATTTTAGGTTTCGACTGGCTTCACTCCCATAATCCCACCATGAACTGGTCTTGCTGCTCCATTTCCTCTTGGTCCTCTAACTGCCTCATCTCCTGTCTCCAGGCCGCCGTTCGTCCCTAGCCCGCCCCAGGAGGACGTCTCCATCGATTCCCAGGATCTCAGCAACATACCCGAGGAATACTTGGACCTTAAGCAGGTCTTCAATAAAAGTAAGGCCTGCTCTCTACCTCCACACAGACCATATGACTGCCCCATTGACCTGTTGCCCGGAGTTCCTCTACCTGCCAGCCGTCTCTTTAACATCTCCCATAAGGAACAGGAATCGATGGAGACCTATATCAGTGAGTCCCTCGGCGCTAGTATAATCAGGTCCTCATCTTCCCCCCTCGGGGCGCGCTTCTTCTTTGTTACCAAAAAGGATGGTTCGCTCCAACCCTGCATCGACTACAGAGGTTTAAATAAGATCACTGCAAAAATAAGTATCCTTTACCCCTCATCACCTCCGCCTTCGAGTCCCTTCACACGGCCACCATTTTTACAAAATTGGATCTTCGCAACGCCTACCATCTTGTCCGCATACGCCAGGGGGATGAATGGAAAACAGCTTTCAAAACTCCCCTTGGTCATTTTGAGTACTCAGTCATGCCTTTAAGTTTATGCAATGCTCCGTCCGTGTTTCAAGCTCTCATCAACGACGTTTTCCGTGATTTCCTTAATATTTTTGTTTTTGTTTACTTAGACGACATCCTCATCTTCTCCAAAGACCCCTCTCAACACAGATCCCATGTCCGACAAGTTCTCCAACGCCTCCTCCAGAACCGTCTAGACGTCAAGGCTGAGAAATGTGAGATCCACAAATTATCCATAACCTTTCTTGGTTACATCTTTGAGGGCGGGCAGATCCGAGCAGACCCCACTAAGGTTCTCGCAGTGACCGAATGGCCCACACCTGACACAAGACGACAACTGCAACGCTTCCTAGGATTTGCCAACTTCTATCGCTGCTTCATTAAGAACTATAGTCAGACCGTTTCCCCTCTCACAGCCTTAACCTCAACAAAGAAAACATTCATCTGGACTCCCAAAGCTGACAAAGCCTTTCAAGACCTCAAGACCCTCTTCTCTCAAGCACCCGTTATACTCCAACAAGATCCATCCCGCCAATTTCTCCCAAAGTCTCTCACCGGCCAAGCGCAACTACAACGTGGGAGACCGGGAACTGCTAGCCATCAAGCTAGCGCTCGAAGATTGGCGTCATTGGCTGGAGGGTGCCAACCATCTTGTGCTGGTTTGGACCGACCATCGCAACTTGGAATACATAAAATCTGCTAAACGTCTCAATCTTCGACAGTCTCGCTGGTCCCTGTTCTTTTCACGTTTCAACCTTTCCATCTCTTACAGGCCCGGCTCCAAGAATCTAAAGCCAGATTCCCTCTCCCGTCAATTCTCCCCGGACGAAATCATCTCCGACCCAGCTCCTATCATTTCCCCCGACTGAGCGGTTGGCTCGGTATCCTGGGAGATCGAGGGCATAATCCAAAACGCTCTACTTCAAGAACCTGATCCTCGGACCCCTTCTCAGAGAACGAAGTATGTACCTTCCACAGTTCGCTCTCAAGTTATTCACTGATTTCACACATCCCGTTTTTCTTATCAGACCATAGCCCTTATTTATCGCCGATTCTGGTGGCCCAATCTCCACAAAGATGTTAATGAATATGTAAAAGCCTGTTCCATCTGCTCCAGAAATAAAACTAGCAACAGACCTCCTTCCGGCCTCCTACAACCACTCGAGATCCCCAACTATCCCTGGTCCCATATAGCAGCTGACTTCATCACCGGTCTTCCACCCGCTCAAGGTATGACTACTATCCTCACCATAATCAACTGTTTCTCTAAAGCATGCCACCTGGTCCCATTACGCAAGTTACCATCCGCTCTCCAGACTGCCCGACTCCTGGTCAAGCATGTTTTCCGGCTTCACGGCATACCCGTCGATATCCTGTCTGACCGTGGCCCCCAGTTGGCTTCTCAGGTCTGGAAACATTTCTGTTCAGCACTGGGGGCCAAGTCCAGCCTCACATCTGGTTATCATCCCCAGTCCAATGGTCAGACACAGCGACTTAACCAGGAGATCGAGGCAGCCCTCCGCTGTCTCACGTCTACCCACCAAACCGACTGGATCCAGCACCTCCCTTGGATTGAGTACGCCCACAACGCTCACGTCTCTGCTGCCACTGGTTTGTCTCCTAAACTTCGTCACACTTATATCCATTACACTTTCAGCTCTAAACTCAAATAAATTATTGCAGGAAAACCAGGCTTTGGCCAACATTTCATTCTTACAAAGAAAGTTTTCCTTCTAGAATACATCCCATAGAAAGCTGGTTTAATCTCCTCTGGTTGTAGAAGTATGCATTATCACGTGTCCTTACTGAAAAAATGCAACAAAAATGGACTTGACATCAGCATTAGCTGGAGCCTGCTGTTGGTCTGGTGATTACATTTTATGTCCTCTAGTTGTAAACTAATTTAGAGTGGAATGGATTATTTTGGATTCTTTACAGACCGATTTAAATTCACTTACTTGCTGCTTGTTTTTACATAAATTTAAATTTAAAAAGTACAGAGTATTTTAACCTGTTAATTGCTTTAACCGTATAGTAGTAACAATTTTGTAACATCCAACCACACACCATATAATTATTGAAAGCACACAGAAAGAAAACAGAAAAATGTTAAACACTGCATCATCACACAATGGAAGCGAAGAATTCCACCATCAGTCGGCCATAAGGGAAAATGAAGTAGTCAGTTACATTACAACACCCAGGGAGACGACTGTAGATGCAAGGCTTCCTCTCTAATGCAGCAACTGCTTTCTGATTCCTTTCTTTCAATTTATTGATATATTTATTTATGTTTGCAGAATTAAGCTTTCACATTGTTTGGGGTTTTGGCAGAATAAAAGTAGTTACTTGAAAAATTGAACACAGTTAAAAGATGGACAAATCTGAATCACAGCAGGATTCTGTGCCAAATAAACCCTCGGCTGCGCACACAAACTGTTTGCATTAGAGCTGTGAGTCCGATATCTCCTGTTGCCAACTTACTGTACAAAGGCAGACAGAGCCATTTATGGTGTGAAATAAACAATCTTCCTCTGTTTGTTTAGTTTTGCCAAGCGGGTGAGGAAAAACAAAACAAAAAGAAATCAGATGTGGCAGCTTAGTCAGTATTGAGAAAATCCACATCACTATGACAACTAAAAGCAACAACAACACCAACACACATGGACACAGAGAGCAAACAAGAATGGTTTTAATATCCAATCTTTTTTTTTCCGTTTTTTCCCGTAACAATACAGAATGGATGTCTTATTGCTACCGTTCTCTTGAGCTCGGAGCAAACATGGCATAACCACCAACAACAGGGCTGAAAAATAGATCTGATGTGGGGGTACGAGAAACAAAGCCTCTTTGAGGAAATACACAAGCTGAGCCAAGAAAGTTAGAAAATGTATCAAGTTTGGAAAAAACATGCTTTTCTTTACTTTTAAACTTCTCTTCTTAAATGTCTTTAAGTTAAACTGGGTAGCAATGTGTTAATTAGCACATTTAAATAGAATTATACACAATGACCACAGTTTGACTTCTGTTTTAGTGCAAAGAGTTACCAATTTTTTGTGTCAGGAATGAGTTAAGCCTTTGTTTTTACATGTCCTCCTCAACCAGTCCTACATGCATGAGCCACCTGGAGGTTTTTCCACAGTCTATCCTCTTTCTGTCCACAGGCTTTGCTTCTTCCTTTCTCTGATATTAAGAAAGGTGTCAACACTGGATTTTGCTCCCTTATTTTTTGAAGGGTGAAGGAAGGGAAGATGTTAGTCTGTATAGAGTCACCACTGTCACCACATGGACAAACACACACAATGAACAGCACATAGACTGCAGGTGGAGGAAGCAAGAGACGGAAATCAAGAGGAGAGGGGACGGAGGATGGATGAACACAGGGCCTAGCGCTGAGAGCGGCGATGATGATGTACCCGTTTTCCCTCTGACACTGTTGCGGAAGAGTTGGCAGGTGGCCGGTTGGTGGGTTCTTCCTGGGGGTAGTGGGATGGGGTGTCGGTCAAATAGACCTCCACGTCATCAGGCACTTCTTCCAAGAAGTTAGAGGGCATGAGGCCACGATGGCCATTTAGCTCACCCTATGAACGGAGTTTTAAAAAAAATACCAACGAGTCAGAAGAAGTAAATTGGAAGACTCTTAAAACAAGCCCGAAAAAATCAAATCAGTTCAGAACAATTAAAAGAATAATGGTAGATTCTGAGGGTTTGGGGCCAGACAGATCTTATGTTGCATAGAAAATCTGAAGACATCTCAGATTGAAGATACTCTGTTGTTGTAAAATAGTCTCTCAAAGAGGCTAATGAGGGCTTTCTATAGTTTTCTTAATTTTCTGAATAATCATAATCCTTCTTTGCAACATCATATCCACAGTAGTCCCCAGAAGAGAACCAGCCTTAATCAGGAGTTTTTTGTTAGTGCCTGGCTTTGATGCGTCTGCCCCAACAGATGATGGCAGAAGAGATTATACTCTCAACAATAGAATAATAAAGGATCAGTAACATTTGTGCTGACAACAGGATACAGACTTCTTCAGGAAGACAGAAGTGTGGAGTGGAATCAAAATGTATGAGTACAGACCCCTGTTGTGCTCCTGTGATCCCGACAACCTTGTTAGGTGTATGATGGTAATTAGTTACTAGCCTTAAATAGAAAGCATAAAAAAATATTCCCATTCCAAAATTCCAGAAATAAGTCCTTTAAGTGGTGATAATTACTACTGTAGCATGGGGCTGACCCTTTTAGCAAAATAATGCACCATGCCATAAAACGCAGTTATCTTAATCAGTCATTATGTGCTTCCTGCATGGATAAGTGGCACTCACATAGTAAAACCCATCCTCGTCAATGTCCCCAAAAACAGCAATGATGTCACCGGCACAGAAAGTCAGCTCAGCCTATCAAAAGACAGACAAAACAAAACAAACAGGAAACACAAATGTATCTAATTAAGTTACAATGATGAGCCTCAAAATTTTCAGTACTTTTGTCAAAAATGTAACATTAGGTTTCAGTAAAATTATTTTGGCAAATAATAAACACAGATTTGACATTCTAAAGGACAAATGTGTTAACATAGAGGATAATGTTTATGACTGACTTTCTCTTGTTAATTGTTGGGAGTACCTCAACATCAACATTAGGGGAGCTCTCTCTGGGGTCGTAGTCATAGAGGGCTACCATCCTCCTAGAGGCCTGATCTCGCCGGAAACCTCTTCTGTTTTGCTCTGAAGGTGACAAGATGGAACAACTCAGAAAAGGGACTCTGAGTAACAATACCAACCCCTAGAGTAAGTGGGGTGCGAAAATTAAAATGATAATATGACCCTCTAAGAATTAAGTTGATTAGGAAAAAAGAAATAAAGTTTTAAATAACCATGAGCCTGCAAGGAACATCTGCTAATGAAAGAAAATAGTATCAAGGAACTTTATAATACAACTACAACCATAAAAATAAAATAAAAATAAAAACAGAAATGAGAATGTGATTTATAGCAAAGCGTCCACAACTATTTATTGTAGTCCTCTATGAAATCCCATAGTTTGTAAAAGACGTGAGGGTTTTTTGTTTGTTTTTGGGGGGGTTTAATAATTATAGAGAAAAAAATGTGTTTTTACAACGATTCTGTTTCTAAAATTAATTGTACGAAGCAATCAAAAAAAAAAATTTTTTAATCTAATTTTGACCCTCCAAACAGTGAGCATGCTTCTGCAGTACCTATTTTGTCCACCGGGGTGCTGAGAGGCAGAAAGCCCTGCTTTATGAGCTGATCCATGGTCTCCTCATCATCCGCTCGTATCTCTGACACCATGTTACAGGGGAGCAGCCCCATCCTGCCTTTAATTGCTCCTCTGTAAAACCCATCTGTGTCTTTATCACCGTAAACCTGACAAATATAGCAATGCAACAGGCATGTTAGAAGCCTCATGTCCAGTTTTGGTTTTTTTTTGGAGCACATTTCCAGAAGGACATGAATAATATGTTAATTACCGTCTGTGCTCAGACAGATTAAAACAATTTAGCAGAAATTGCAAAAGTTAGCTTTTGGGGAAAACATTTCTTGCAGCCCAGTTAAAAGCAGTATGTTAATTGCAAACCAGCTTTGAACATCCTACCTTAATTATCTGCCCTTCTTTGAATGGTAGCTCCTCATCAGCAACATCTGGGTTGGGGGACATAGACAGAGGATCGTAGTCAAAGAGCGCCACAAATATCCGAAAAGGCTCCTCAGGCTCTGACTCATCATAGTATGTTGGAGATCGTCGGTCCCGATTCCTGTAGCCGTCTTAAACACATAAAAATAACGAAAAGTCATAAAAACTATTAAGGTAGCCAAACTAATAAAGGGGACCAACACATAAATACAGATATGAGGTGCAGAGAGTGTTAATGGGATTTCGCCACAAATGGAGCAGATTTCTAAGCGACGGTTTAGAAATAATATTTAGGTTATTGACCTTATCCAACTTGATGAGATGAGCAAGTTTGTGGTATATCCAAGCCATGCCTCACTGAATGGAGATCTCAAGTAAATTCTGCATCTTTATATTTCTTATTGATTAGATCATTCACTGTATGATCGGTTTGTTTCTCTTATCTTGCCATATTTGTCTACATGCAGGAAATAGCAATGACTGGCTATTTGTTTCATTTCATGTGGTACAAACACTCATGCATTCACAAAGACAAACAGGCACACATGGACGCTGCGTGTGGGTTTTAACAGATCTTCTTGTTTTTTTTGTTCTTGTTTTTTTGCTTTTAATGGGGAAGGAAATGGGTGTGGTGAAATATCCTAATGTGATTCATGGAAACGAGACAAGAAGACATACGACTGTCATGCATTTTTAGATACATTTGAAGCAATTAAGTGAAATGTACTTATTTACACTAATCAAGTAGTATATAAGCTGGAAAGTACCATTTGATTGTATAAAAGTAGATGAACAGAGTATTTTGGGTAACAGGAAGAAAATAAGGAAGAACTGCATTTAAACTGGTTTCTTTGTCAAGAAATACTTTTCTATGTTTTAGGAGGAATAGGGCTCCTCTTCAGACACTACCAGTTGTGGTAAACTTCAATTGTTAATTTTTGCGTTATTTATATATATATATTTATTTTATTATTATACTTGCCACTTTTGAAATTATTAACAATTTTTTTTATCTTAATCCAGAAAATAAATGTAGTTGTTTTTAAACTTTTACCAAATTGCACATAGATACCCTTAGCTTTTGGTGCCATAATGAACTATTCAAAACCAAGTTGATGTCACACATATTGTGTGGCATATTTATTTGGAAGCCTATGTTTACAAAAAATACGGCCTGTTACTAGAGAAAACAAAAAGAGAAACATTGGTAAAATTTTTCACAATGGCTTTGAATAGTTTGAATCGCGTTCCATTTTTTATATCAATGTTTTTTTTATAACAAATTTTTTTTTCTTTTTACATCCCGGCGCTGATCCTTGTTGTTCTGAAATTCAATTTAAGAAATAAAGCTTGGTAAATTCAAATAATAATTTGAAAGTTAAAGGAATACCAAAAAGAGCCTAAAATGAGTTGAGCTAGTTTTTACTTTCATGATCAGCATGTATTCAACTAGGTATGAATGATCTGCCCAAATTTCAAGTGTAGACGATGTGATTGTATCAAAAAGGGAAGGGTGTGCATGACATTCCCTAAACAATCAATCAATCTTTGATCATTGCAGCTGTGGAAACTCCTTTTGCAGACCTTTGGTCTTGCCGGTTTGTCCACAAGTCCATTCCATTGCAGTGCAGTGCAGTGCAATCATGCGGTGCTAATGTAAGCATCCTCGTAACTATTACTCCTTAAGACAGACAAACAGGCAGTTGCAAGTGTCCACAGCTACGTCTTTCTATTTGCAGAGTGCTTGTGGCCATCTTTGCTGCCATGCTTTGGAGGTAGAAACAGCTCTACAGGCACATACCATGGTTAGACCTGATGCCGCCCGTGTGCTTGCGGGATGACCAAGCCTTGTGTCGAGCTACTCTGGCATAGTTAACAACTTCATTGATGCGGGAGGGGTTTCCCCCATTGTTACTCTCAGAGGTTACTTCTATGAGAAACACCAGTTGAAGATGACGCAGTTACAACGCGATTTGAAATGTTTCTGCTCCTAAAATATTATCAATAGTGTTGCTGCTAAAAGTTAGAAGAAATAAAAATTAGTAAATGCAGCCTTTTGCACAACATATAGTACGCCTAAAATGTTCATATTTCACCTAAACCCTTTGTCTAATCAATAGAATAGAAAAACACAAAGTTATGCATAGTTGTGAAGTGGAAGTAAATGGATAAAGGGTTTTCTGTTTTGGTTAGCCCAATTTAATCTGCACCCCTAAAAATGCCAAAACAGCAGTTTAAATAGAAAAAAAGACATTTAGAGAAAACATGTTAAAGAGTCAAAATTACATAAGTCTGAGGCGGAAGTTACCGGAGGTAAACAACACTTTAAGCCAGAGCTATAAGGTCATTATTTACATCTAAAGATGTTCACATGCAGTTGAGAATCTTTGGCAAGACAAAGACATTCCACAAAATTTAAGTGGCATTATGCTTTTTTGTAAACAAGAATGCGTAAATATTTCAGTCCCTAAACATGTGCATAGCAGGTAGAGGAATACACAAAAAGACCTTCAGATGTATTTGCAGCAAAAGGGTGTTCTACATGGTATGGACTTATAGAGCCTAAAGATAAACATATAAAGATTTGTAATTGCAATTTTGAATAAATAAATAAAAAGATTTTATCTCCATTTGACACTTACGCATGACTTTGTGTTGGTCTATTATGTAAAACGCTAATAAAATACATGGAAATGTACACTTTAAACAATTGACTTGACTTTCCTTTTGCAGGGTAATACGGAAATCTAAAATAGTGTATTCATTCCCTATCAAAGAGCTGAGAATCCCGAATATCTGTGTAGTGACACCGACAAAAGCAGTCAAGTAAAGTCATATCCCAACAATTTTGCAAGTTTGAACTCTGTGTATGGAAGGAGAATGAAGATAGTTTATGGACATAGAAATGATCTGTAGACAGAGAAAAGCTTGAATAAGTTTTAGCAAAGAAGAATAACACAAGTTTTTATGCCAGGAAAAATAAATAAAAAATCTTTGAGTTGACTGCAACCCTCTCTCTTTTTTGCCATATTCATATACTAACCAATGGATGGGACCATTAGAGGTCGCCTCTTAGGATGCAATCCGCCATGTTGAATTTGTCTGCCACTGTCCCGTTCATGGCGACCTCCACCAGGACTGTTTGTCTGAAATATACAGGAGCAACGAAGAATTTACGGATATCAGACACTCACGACTTGCCCACTTGATAGTGAGCCGATCTGCAAACTTTATACATATATAATATATAGGTATTTTGCCACAAATTAGGTTACAACGTGAACACATTCTATTTAAAAAAAAATCCATGCACAACTCACAGACAGGCACTAAAACAAACACGCATAGACATTTACATTCAACACGCACAAGCAGGTGAGGAGTATCACAAATAAAAAAATTACCTGGAAGTTGATATTGGTAATATATCACTGAATTTTAACTTGGGTCGTGTATAAAATATTTTACCCAAACGTCAGTAAACATGGTATTTGGTTCATGAAGTTGTGCCTCTCAAAGTTCCACTGCAGTTTGCGAAAGCTGGTCTCCAAAGCTGGATTGACTAACTTTGATCATGCTGCTTCACTTAGCTTTTCTGTTAGTGCAATGCTGACGAGGGAATAATTCACTCACCCTTATAGTTAACTGAAAAAACTATCACGCATGTAGGTCGAATAAAGACACAAAGACAAAAAAAAAAACCAGTGTGGTATAATAAGGGGGCAATTGGTTCTAATAAAGTTAGATGTTAAAAAACAGATAATTGACAGGATTGTCAGACTTAAAGCGGATTTCAGTACAGCAGCAAGATAAAATCAAACCACAGATCATCACTTCTGTCTTTGTAAGTTTAACGCAGAGTCCTCTTTCAACTCCTCCAGTTATCCATTTATAAAATGATTAACTATGCTACCAATATTCTCTCTTTATGATGCACAGCAGCTTGATCCAGAATCCCAGGAAATCCATCTTTCCATCCCTGTGTATATCACATCATGGTTGAAAATATAGTTCGAAACAAAAAGCCTAATTTACTGCTAACCAGCCCTTGAACTAATGTAATCATTTTAATTATGTATATAATTTAGAAAACAATTTATTTTCATACAACTATATCAAAACTCAAAAATCAGTTTATTTATATACCGCCAATTTACAACACATGTCGTCTCAAGGCACAAGAAAATCCTTTCTATACTGTATGTGTATAGTTGTTTTTTCCATATAACTAATAATTTGTAACCTCATTATATAATACATAATCCACCACTTGCTGACACCTTCTGGTACAAATATGATAGGGCATTCGCTTACAAAATTAATAACCACCCAGACCTTCCCAGATCGATTTGAGAAACAAATCATCTGGTGCATACATGTTCAGTGAGCTCAAAGTTTGTCTTCATGTACACATCTTAAGCACACACACTAACAACACAAAGGTAAATGCAAGCCAAGGCAGCAGTCACTTCAAGTATCTGTGCCTGTGCAGTTCCCCACATCATTATGAACAAGGATGCTTTACTCTGGGATTTCACAAAGAGTGCAAAGAACTGCACCTTGGGCGTGTTGTGCGAGTTGCGTCGTCGTCCCTCTTCCAGCTGCATCTCAGAGTACAGCTCCTCCTCATCCTCCTCCATGATGTCAGACAGGTCAGAGCCCCGGCTGCTCTCGCTGTGATAATCTTCATTGTGACTACAGTGAGGCTTTTGGTTGTTACAAAGACACAAACACACAGACGCAGTTGTTTAAGTCCACAGACATACCTAAGCACGCACAGAGACACGGCCAAAGGAGTGTAGACATGCAGCCTCCCAGATGTACATGCACACACAACGCACATCCAGAAACATTTAAGACATTTCCCACAAAAAAACAACAACAAAAACACAAACATTGGTGTTCATAGAGGGGGAACCGAAAGTCATTACTCCACAGTCAGTTCTTACCGGTCTCCCCAACTCAGACCCTCTGAGAAACTCATCTACTGAAGGTCCTCTCCGACGTCCTCGTGCAAATTCGCCCTCATCTTCCTCTTCATCATCAGACGGATGCTGGTGAAATGTGTGACCCTGCTCTCCAAATCTCCCTGTTCTCCTGTTTCCCTGAAAAAATGCAATAATGTGAGTAAAACTGTTTTTAAGCAACTTTTGTAAAAACAATGTTCCAGTTTTTGATATATTAATCTTAAAGAAAAGTTTTTTTTTTGTTTGTTCCGTCTACCTAAAGCTAAATAAACTAAAAGGTTTAATATAAAACCTTTAAAGAATAAACAACAATGTTTGACTCCATTAATAAGCCAAACATACTACAATATGTCATATATTACTTTGTGTACTGTAATGCTTTTTCCAGACCTTGCAACTTTCTGCTGCCACTCTCTGTGCTGCTTCTCGTGCAATTGCTTTGGCCACAGTATCCGGGATGAGCGTGCCTTGGGGCTGAGGAAGAATCCTCTGAGGGGAGGGTGAGCGCAAATGAACAGGGGGAGGGGCTTCAAGACTGTGTCCTTGCATAGGCACAGGAGGCTGCAAAGGAGATCGACTTGTGTCCCAGCCAGGCTGGCCAGGTGGAAAAGCTCCTCCATGATGGGCTGTGTGCTCTTTGGCATCCAGGTCTCTGGCACTTACTGGTCTCTGAGGTATAGGGTGGGGCTGAGGGTGGGGCAGCAGAGGCAATTGGTGCTGGGGCCTGGGACCCTGATGGGGAGGGTGGGGCTGCAGGTGTAGGGGGTGTGGTTGGGGATGCTGAGATCCGCCTGGGTGAGGAAGTATGGAATGGGTTTGTGGATTTGGCGGATGAAATGGGAGTGGTTGCCCATGGGGCGGAGGAGGATACTGGGGTGTTGGGTGAGGAAGGTGAGGTGACGGGAGGTGAGGTTGAGGGTGTGGAGGAGGACCAGGATGTGGATGCATTGCGGGATGCAGGGGTAGGGGGGGTAGAGGCACAAGCAGGTTGTTTGGAATGGCGGCGACTTGGGAGTCCTGGGATTCTCCCTGGACTGACAGTGTCTTAACAATGACTTCTCTGGCCTCCAAGCCTTGAATCCTTGTCAGATCAATAGTAACATAGTCTGCCATTGGAAACAGCACCTCAGCTATCTGGATTGAAGAACAACATAAAAAAAACGGAATTTATTCAATTAAAGTAAAAGCTTCTTATGGTCTAACTAAACACTTGCAAAAAAAAAAAAAAAAGGCCGGTAAATGAAAATTAAACCCTAAATCAAGAGTTCATCTAGCATCAAAGTTGACAGGTCATATTGTTTTAATATTAACCTGTGATTGTATAATGTTCTGTCACTTGAATTATTTATATTTGCCAATTGTATCAAGCCAATGATCGGTATAGCATCAGTCTAAGCACAAAATTATAATATTAAGACTGAAAAAATACAAATGTTAGTTATCTTCTTGGCTCTCAAAGAGGAAAAAAAAGCTTAACCCTTCAACTTGCGTCAATAACTTAGTGTTGATGAACCAAAAACTTAAAAGTTTAAAAAATGTATTTTCAAGAACTTTATCTGCCACTCTTAATATTAAAATCTAAAGACAGCATCGTAGAATCTGTGCTGTGTGGATTTAACCTTTGAAATGTGATTATTTTTTTTTATTTTTTTTTGTTAATGTTTATTTACTTTGCCTGTCACCAGAGGGCATGAGAGACCTTTCCAAGACATTTAAATTTCCTAGAAAGGAGTCATGGTCTGAACAGTGATCACAAGCAGTTGGCACTGCTGCGTAAATATTTAGAATAACACACATGAGCATTATTGCAAAATCAATAGATTCATCATGATCTATCAGTTTCTAAAACAGTTTAAATCCACCACCTGTTAGAGGAACATTAAAAATTGTATCAAAATGTTGATATTTACCTTTGACTTAAGATAACTATCGCTCACTATCCTGTCAGCTAACTTTGGAATGTGATTTAATAATAATAATAATCTTACTCACCCTTTGTCCTTTAGTGCAGACAGCATAGCCAACGACATTTGCCCCATTAGATGTGCCAGTCGGAGAGAGGATGGGAGGCTTCCAGCGGACCTGCAGAACCTCTGCACCATGCCCACAGAGCACCTGAACATCCTGCGGGGGCAGAGGGGGACCTGAAAGGAGAGGAAGTATCAGTAAGAAAATATTCTCCATCAAATGCCTGCTAGTCCACTCTAGACGGTATACAAACAGAAAGGGAAAAAGTGAGGCATTAATAAAGCATAAATAGGTGTACATACAACCATGCAGAGGAATGTATGACTGTAAACGAGGGAGTGACAGAAGTGCTTGGGTTATTTCAGATTTTTTTATTTATTACTACATATACCATGAAGGAAAAATTATCCAAGCAATCATTTCAAAACAACTTATAGTACTTTGTGAAGGCACGTGCCAAGGCCTTACATTCTGACGTATAAGAGAATCTGATAATTTGAGATTATATTGTTTAAATCTTTTAACTGCCAGGAGAATTCGGATGTCAGTAGGTTTTATAACCTGATAGAGGCTAAGATATTTATTGGGGATTTTGTCTTAAGATTGATTTCGACTGGGGTCTAACAGTCACATATGTACTAGTGTTAATCCTTTACTACTTTACTCCAGTTAAAACCGTAAGATTTAATCTGATATCTTTTTTATCTCATACTGATGAAGTAAAAACAAAAGCATTAGCTTTACCCCAGCTACTTTATTAAAAAGAGAATCCCTTTTATGGACTTAACATTCATATATATGTGTGTAATATTTAAGCCTTACGAAAATTTCAATTTTGATAGTAGTTGATAAATACTGTTAGTATATTAGTAGTATTACTGAATACACTAATATAATATATTACAACATACCAAGTTAGAGACAAAGATTCTAAGTATCCTAAATATATGAAGGATTCTCAGCTTTGATTCTGTCTTTTCTACATAAAGGACATACAAAGGAGAAATACACGGACAAGCTAATTAAAAAATATCAAGTTAATCAACTAAGAGATGCAGCAGTGAAGGGCCCCTGCTTTAAATAGTGCTGTATGTTTTTCGTTTAAAGACGTTTATAAGACAAAAGACAGAATCAAATGAACTATATCCCGTGATGTATGACTGTTCTCTAATTAGTAATGTGCTCTGTGTGGCACAGTGGACAAAACTGTAAATTAATTTGATTTCAAACAACAAATTTTGTTAAAAAAACCATTAAAATCAATTGTATGTAACGGGAACAACTCTTCCAGAACCAGAAACAAATGCAACATTTCCCGCATGCTTTGAGTGAACATGTAATAATCATCTTTTTCCAAAATGAAAAGATTATTTAAAATTATTGCGAGTGCCTCGGGTAGAAACATGAAAAAACAGCCAAGCACTGATGTTCAATCTCTGACCTGTTCTGCAATATTGAGTTGAGCCTAGACGGAATACAATACACACAAAAATGGCATAAGCTCAAAATGCTTGGCTGTATTCTCCCACAGCACAGAACATGGACTTAAAGATTATATGATATAGCAATACAGGATTTATACAGTACACAGTAATAATAGTCTGCAACCCCAACATTGACAAAATGTTTACTGAAAACTATGTAATACACACTGAGTAGCATGACTACTCTTATCTATGAAGATATAATTTTATGAAAACATGACATATCATTCTCATAGTGAAGGTAACATGATGCTGTGGGATATTCACTTAAATTGTAAAGGTAAAGAATTTTTAACAGTGGTAAAGCAATATTCATTCATTGTGTGTGTCTCTATAACATAAGTTCCTAAGAAAGTACTTTTATATTTCATTGTAAAGTTTAAGAATTGGTATTAGTTTCAAGGGGCATTAGTGCTTCTGAATGGTTCTGGGGATATTGGTTGCTTAATACTTGACAGAAAGAAATATATAAAAAAGCATCACTGACCTGCTGCTTGAGTACAAAACTCCACTCCAGCTTCTTTTCTCTCCCTCTGCTCCAAAGGCAGTTGCCATGGCACCTGGTGGGGCTGTGCCACAACTGTGACCTTATACACTGTTAGGGGTTTCAGGTTGTGGAATCGTAGTCTATACCTCCCATGCTTCACTACAGCATGCTCTGCCCCATCTAAGTACACAATGTGACTGTAGTTACTGTTGCTAGGCAGCCAGGAGAGCTCGGCAGTATCCCGCTGGATGTCATCTACCCGCATGGCGCACGGTGCCACCACCACATTGGCTCCCACCAGCACGGTGCAACGGAGCTCATCCGACAAGCCACGGTCAGTGGCACTCTGCACGGAGACACGATAAATGCAGCTGTCCAAGTCCAGCTTTTCCAGCAAGCACTTGGTCCGGCCGGTGTATGGTATACTGGCACGAAGCTCCCCATCGACTAACACGTTGTAGCCAGAGATGTTCCCCCAGCCCAAAGGCACTACAGGAGGCTCCCATGCCACAATAACACTCCGTGCCAGCTGTTTGATGAGGTTTATCTTACGGGGGTAAGGCACAACATCTCCAGCTAAGTCCTCAGGATCCAGGGTTCCCCCTGTCCCATTGCTACACGGACCAAGGGAATTACTTGAGCCCAGGAGAACCTCCTGAGAGGCACCTCCATCCACAGTCATCAAGGCCAGGGAATTGTGGTCCAGAGGGCTTAAGTCTCGCCCTCCCTCTCCAATTAGTTTTTCTTTATCCTGGACAAATTCCACAAAGTTGGAAGGAACAAGTCCTCTTTGGCCATCCAGCAGCTCACCTGTGTTACAGGAAGAAAAAGGGCAGATTAAAAATCTATATATTCAATTTTATAAAGTCAATTTTCCACTTGAAAGCATTGGGAATTGCGAAGGTGAGAGTGGGAGGGGGTAGTTTGTCTTGTAACTGATGAGTTGCCTGGTAAAGCCCCCACTTCATCTGTCCCTTTTATTGTGTCCATGGGCAAGACACTTCACCCGCCTTGCCTACTGGTGGTCAGAGGGCTCGGTGGCGCCAGACTGTCAGACTTCTCATGTCTCTGTATGTACTTAGGTACGTAAGTGGACTTGAACATCCAACCTAACTTAGTACGAATGAGACGTGCTCAAAAATATGTGGCAAATCAGAGATTGTTTTTTTACCCATTGATGAGACTGTTCAACTCAGTAAAAATCTTCATGTTCCTTCTTTCTCTTTTGACTATTTGCTTCTGTCCGCTTATGTGTGCATGAATAAGTGTACTTTCCTTGTGTGAGTTTGATGATTAAGCCAAGCCCCATTGGATTAGTCATCATGCTAAAAGGGGCCAATGTCCCATCTTGTCAACAGCTTGGTCTAAGGCTCAAGTCGCCTTCTGTGTTTTAAATACAGAGCTCCTCCACAATGTTGTGCAATCTGACTGCCCACGGGTAATGAATCACTCCAGATGCGTCCCACCGTGACTATGAAAAGTCTGCGCCGAGTACACTATCATTTGCCAGTGGGATTAGGACTGCAACTGATGGAGAAGCCTCCATAATTCAAGACAGATTAGTAAGGGAGTCACTCCAATCAGCAGTTGTAGGAAAGTACAGAGAAAGTTGTCGATGGCAGCATCCAGTGCTGACAAAGCAGAGGTCACAGAATAAACACAGCCAGAGGGCAGATGATGGACATTTTTAGTATGAGGGTGACCAGTCATGCGAGCTGCCATGTAGGAGCATGAAACCTCTTTGCACCAGTGCTTACAGAAATGATTTAATCAGCACTACGGTTCCTTTATGTTAAGGTCAGACAATGTTGCATTGTTCTCCTCATTTCTTGAACAAACTTAATTAGTTATAACAAGGGCAATAAATAACTACGATAATACGATGTGTAAATGTACAATCACAAAAAGTAGTGCCAGTATTGATCGCTATTCTTTACTTTCAGCTAATCAAAAAAAATGTCAATGTTTTTTCTACAGCTTTTGACAGGCTTTTAACTTATTTAGTCTGTTTTCTCTAATTAGTCCAGCAAACGAAAAGAAAAAAAAACTCAGATGAGTTGTCGGGTTTGTCAGAGGATTTTCAGAAGTTGGGTACAGAGAACTGATCTAACCAGGTTTTCACCTGGTCAGCACACTCCACAAGATATAACATAGCCAACCAGACTTCTTGAAGATGCTTAGGTCCTTCAGTGTTTGCACCACGATGATGCATATCTTGGATAAGTCTGCTGCGGCAAGTAAAATGTTTTTTGTCATTATGTTTTGAGTAAACAGCATCACAGCCACTTACCTAAAAAGGTTCAACCGCTGATAAAAGGGTTGGTTCTTATTGAGAACTATTACAGAACCACTTGAGATTATTGTGAAAAGAAGGACACTTCATAAAATGAATAGAGAACCTTGAGAATATTCATCATTGGACTTTCATACAATAGGAAGTGTTCATTCAAAGGCTTTTTCAGAATCACTGTAATACTGACCGCTAGCAAAGATTATTCATGTCTGCAGCCGTCAACATCTACAACAACTCTTTGGAGAAACTTGGATAATATGAGTTACAGAATTATTTTATTTCCATTTGAAATTATGAAAGATGTTTTTTAATTGTTTTGTTATTTATCAATTAGAGATAATTATGATACTCCTAACTCATCTAAAAGAGGAAATGTTGGGTCTGATTTAATTGTCAGTAGAAATATATAGATATGTTTTTATAAGATGTATGCAAATATTTCTTTTAACTTTACATTCAGAGATAACCAAAACACTTAAAAAATACAATTGTGCCCCTCACCTTCATAAAAGCCATCATCATCCATGTCTCCATACACGTATAGATACTTTCCAGCCACAAGGGGGAGTTCTGCTTCAGGATGTTCATTCGGGCCATCATAAGGGTTATAACTACAGAGGAAAACATGCAAGTAAGTATAGAATTAAGGGTGTGAAGCGTCAGCATTTTAAACCCGCAAATGAAATTAAATTTTTTTATGCTCGTCTCTTTCACCTGTAACGGGCAGTGCAAAGGCGGAGCTGGCCTGTGTAGCGAGGCTTGGACCTTGGTGTAGAGTTTGTCTCATCCTCCATCTAATGACCAATCAAAATTACAGGTCATCGGTCCCACCCAAAAACAAACTGGTATACAAGCAGATATTGCAAGTAGTTATTTGTGACGATGTGTCGTCACTCACTCTCACCTCTGATGGGAGATGCTGTCGGGAGCTGCTGGAGCGATCCGTTTTTACGGTGCTGGATTTGACAGGCACCAGTTTGAATGCTTCACTGTCTTCAGTCTGCAGAGGGCAGGGTGGAAACTGAGGGATCAGAAGCTGAGCATTTGATGCTCTCTTATCACCTAGGAGACATTGATTTAAATAGCAAATAAAGAGACACTGTCATTCCTCATGCACCCCATTAGCTCTTCATTGCACACCTATTGATTCCGTCATTAAGCAATGGCACAGTTAACACCTTTTATGCCAAAAGGCTTCTCGGTCTCAGTCAGTAATTACCGTATGCTGCAAATATATTTTTTTAAATATCACTGTAGAAAACAAAGTATATTTACAAAGTGTACACTATAATTAAAGTACAGTACCACAATACTTTGTGTCACTAACTTGTTGCTACATGTCAAAAAGCAGCTAAGGACGCCAACAACTTTTCAGCAACAGGGATTGAATGCATAAAGGTTCACGAAAAGGTGGCTGCGGCTGTTGGGTACCTATAGCTCATGTGTCGCGGCTGTTCGGATGTTCTAAAGCATCTCAATTTTATCATGCTTTGTTCAAATAGTTACTCTAAAGTGTTTTTGATCAATAATTTTTACATCTCCATGAAGAATCTTAAGACTCTTTCATTGAATCTTTGCTTTGTGACTCAAAGTCTTGTCCTTCTATCTCACTTTGATAGTATAGTGTATTTCTTTTCGGTGTGCTTTTACAAAACAAGACAAGTTGTTAAATAGAGTACAATATATATATATACCAATATATACCTATATACCAATCCATCAAAAATCAATATCATCTGCAAGTTATCTCTTTGACAGAAGTGACACAGTAGATGAGATTAATGTAAAAGGTCTTTGGGGCACTAATTTATGTATTTTAATTATGAAATTATATTAAATGATGAGCATTAAATAGAAATTTAGATTACATTTTATAGATAATACTTCAGAAACTGGATCAAATAGTCTTTTTTTGAAAAGTTTTAAAATAGTTTTTTGCGAAATATTTATGTTGCTTCGTTCCAGTATGTTTAAGAACAGGGGCGCTCCCGCCTATCTTCATAAAACTCTTGGAGACCAAGCTCTTTAGAGAGCATGTCCTACCTAACTCTCAAAAATGGCGAAAAAATTAGCTTGTGAGTAAATTCCTTAACAAACTTTTCTGAGACTGGGCTTCAAATTTAACAAAGACCTGGGACAGTTCTTCTGGTGACGTTATGATCTGGGACACTAAGGTAGAATTAGTATTGAGGAAATCAACAGGCTCCGATTCCAAACGGATGTTTGGCAGCCTTTCAGACAACTGGTGTAAGTGTTCACCATGTGACCTGCAGTTCTGCCTCAGGGCACCAACTTTGACCTTTGACAGAGGAAGGAGAGAGAGCTGAAAGGCATGTACTTTACCATGCTGGGGAGTACGAAAGTTAATGAGCTATTACGTATGATTATAAAGGTACTAGCTTTCTACAGCTCTAGCTGTCTGTTATATCTACATGCGCTGAGTGAACCTTGGTTTTATTATAAAATAATTCTCAAAGAACAACTTTAGCGCTTAAAAATAATGTTAAATTGGAGAAAGTAGTCAGCAAGCCAAGGTTTGTCCCTGTAAACACATTTTAATGATGCTAGATACATGAAATAAGAGTATCGACACCAAGGAATCCAACAATAAATAGCGTTAAGCATAAAAACATTTAATAGGAAAAATACGTTTCGTGCATTGCAAATCTGTCAAAACCTTATACAGACAGGTAACCCCACTCCATTTTGATCAGACTACATTTTTTGTCTTCTCTAAATATTACATAATCAACTTCACCTTGTTTTTTACTTTTGCTGTAAAGCTTTTGAAGTTAATGGGCAAGGATGCCTTTGCAGATTGGAGCATTAACTTTTTTCATGGGGGAAAAAAACAGTACATGCTGGTTCCAGGTTTTATAAAAGCTTGCTTGGGGAGTTCCTTGGCTGTTGAACAGCTCCTGCAGTAATTTTTTGTTTTTTTTTTGTCTTTTGTTAACGTATCTTATTGCAATATGATACTTTGGTAAAGAAAAAATGTTTTGTTGGCTATTAAAAGTTTAAACCAACAAACAAGATAGTAATGTTAAACGTGAAATCGTATTGAAATACTGACAGATTTTTGAAGAGTTTTTGCCTTTTCATGCTTTTTTGTAACTTTGTTAAAGATGTTGAAGTTAATGAGTTTGTCTATATATGTGTTTTTCTTTATTGCACAATACAGTTTTGGTAAATTTTACCTCTTGCAGAGATGGTTGCAAACTTGGTTTAGGATAAGCTTGTGTGTGGAAGAGACTCACTCGGCAAATTTGTAGTAGATGAAAACTACTAATTCCCTGCAGAGTTTTAATTTCAGTCACCAAAATCTGTTTGCCTGCCCAGTTGAATGATATTGAATCGCTTTAGATGACTAATACCATGACCTCACTTGAGCTGAACTCATGTAAGTGTGAGATTCATTATTACAGTGGGATTCAGAGTTAAAGGAGAACATTATTTTTTTTCTGTAAATGAAGCAGTGACATATTTTAGAAGCCTTTCTTAAAATACACAACAGATAGGCTCAAGGTGATGTTCAACATTAATAAGATATGCACTATGCTTCTAAATATATATATCAAGTATATATTTAAAAAAATGTTTTGCAATCTATTACAATAGGACAGTACATTCCTGAGAGACGTCTTTTCAAGATTAATTGTACCGTCCATCATCAATATTAATGATAAGGATACAGGCTATTACTAAAGTACTCGTACAAAAAAAAAAAAGTTATTAATTTCTTGAAGTTAGAAAAAGTTTAATTTACTGTAAAACATCTAAAACTCTATGACTTTCTTCTTTTATTCATGACAGGGAATCCTTTTTGTGAAACAACTTTCATCTACTTTTTTGTGACATAACTAAACTATTGACGCTGTTTGTATAAAGATTTAGCCTCAGTTTGATGTAGGGAGGTTAAAGTCATTGATTTTATTGCTACAATTAGGTTGCACTATTATATCAGCAGCAGAGTTATTATAGGGCACTGAATGCCCCACATCTCTTTTGTCAGAAATGTATTGTACTTATTTTGACGACTAAGGAGAATTTTGTTATTTTTTATTCCCAGTTCGATTTGCATAGCATTATTGGTCGGTGAAGTATTTTGTGCTTGATTAAAGCGAGATGCATTCACATGAATTGCCACGTGGATTTTCTTGAACCCCAAACGATGATTTTCTAAATATTCTTATAGCACCATAAGCAAAATAAGTAATATTTATTTTAATTCATTGCTTGTATTCCTCCTCCATTTTCTTGGTAAATAAAATTGAGAAGGGAAACTTCATTTTTATCTGCAAGGATGTGAAAAGTGTTATGCTATATATTCAGTAGAACAAACAGTTTCTGTTTTAATGCAAAACTTTAACTTTGTTTATAATTTGATGAGGGGGGTTATTTATTTATCTTTGTTTATTTTTTTGTAAATGTGTGTCACATTACTTTCTCAGTGTTTCGTAGATAGCCCGTTAATAACCCCCCCCAAAAAAATTTGACACGTTAATAACTATCCGTACCTCTATTAGTTGTACTGCTTCCTCATGCTGCTGGTCAATTTGATCCCAGACCTGCGGAGAAGATACAGAAACACAAAGTGACATCTGACACTGTGATCACAGACTGTAAGGTGGACTAAACATCACATAGCTGACATACTGTCTACAAGGCAATATGGCTGAGCCTGGAAGAGGCTCACTGGTTCAGAAGAGCTTTAGTAGTTGAGGAACTTCCTGATCCTGATGGCACTGCTCCAATTAAGGGTAACTGATCTATTCTTAGATATGGGTAACTCAAGTTATTAAAATTACAAGGGCTTAAAGTCTTTAAATACAAACAAGCTGCACTTAAGGATTTAGCACTTATTCTTTGTTATTGTGCTTTAGTACAGTGTTTTTCAACCAGTGTGCCACCTCACACTAGTGTGCCGTGGGTGATCGTCAGGTGTGCCGTGGAAATTATCTTGGTGAAATTGGATAATTGTTGAGTATTTTTGAAGTGGACATGCTAAGTGTTATTTGAAATAAGATGTATAAAATATGACAAAAAATACATGTTTATTTGATTCATATTAAATACACTTTGATAAGAATTACTATAAATTTAATATATGCGACTATCAAGGAATCAAGGAATCAAGGAATTTTTATTTGTCATCACATCACATGTGGTACATGAGGTGGGACGAAATTCTAATTCCCCAGTCCAGTTTAAACCCTGATACCAATTTTAAATATCATAATAAAATATAAGAACTATGCGAGAACAGGATTTTACTACGCACACTCTAAAATATGGACACAGAATCTACAATATGTGACTTCGGACATAGCAGCAATGAAAATTCGGAGTGCAAATATTATAATAAAATATAAAGAACTATACGAGAAATAGGATTTAACTACACAGAATATACAATATGGACACAGAATCTACAATTTGGGACTTCGGACAAAGCAGCAATGAAAATTCGGAGTGCAAGTGACATATTAAGTGACATTTTAAAGTGACATTTTAAAGTGTGATATTAAAGTGAACAGTGCCGGTTAAATGAGAAAGTGTTTTTCATTTCTAATTGTCCTTGCGTGTGTTTGAGAGTCTCACAGCTTCAGGAATGAAGCTGTTTCTTAGTCTGGTGGTTTTACACTTGATGCTCCGCAGCCTCCTGCCTGAGGGGAGCAGGGCAAACAGTGATTGTGCTGGGTGTGTGGGGTCCTTCATGATGCCGGAAGCCCTCTTCCTGCATCTGGAGGTGTAAATGTCTGTGGTGCTGGGGAGGCCGACTCCAACAGTCCTCTGTGCAGCCTTCACCACTCTCTGCAGAGCTTTCCTGTCTGCAGCAGAGCAGCTTCCAATCCACATGTTGATGCTGGAGCACAAGACGCTCTCCACCACACATCTGTAGAAGGAGGGGAGAACTGAGCTCCCGAGTCCAGCTCTTCTCAACCTCCTGAGGAAGTAGAGCCGCTGGTGCGCCTTCCTGATCAGAATGGAAGTGTTGTTGCTCCAGGTGAGGTTGTTACTCAGGTGTACACCCAAGTACCTGTAGCTGTTGACCACTTTCACCGCAGATCCTCCCATGTTCAGGGGGAGGTGGGCATGCTTGCCCCTTCTGAAGTCCACAATCATCTCCTTGGTTTTCTTTACATTAATGCAGAGGTTGTTCTCTCTGCACCAACCCTCCAGGTGTTCCTCCTCCTTCCTGTAGCTGGACTCATCCCTGTTTGTGATGCATCCAACCACTGCTGTGTCGTCCGCAAACTTCACAAGATGACAGCCTGGATGGATAGGCGAGCAGTCATATGTGAGCAGTGTGAACAGGAGGGGGCTCGGCACACAGCCCTGAGGGGAGCCAGTGCTGAGGGTGATGGGTGGGGGAGGAGATGTTGTGAATCCTCACAGACTGCGGCCTGTCCAGGACCCAGTTGCAGATGGAAGAGCTCAGTCCAAGTGACGAGAGTTTATTAATCAGAGTCTGAGGAATCATGGTGTTGAAGGCAGATGTGTAGTCCACAAACAGCATACAAACGTAGGAATCCTTCTGCTCCAGGTGGGTGAGGGCAGTGTGGACCACGGAGGAAATGGCGTCCTCTGTGGATCGATTTTTCCTGTATGCATACTGGTGTGGATCAACAGTGACGCTGATGTTGGCTTTGATGTGGGTCTGAACCAGTCTCTCGAGGCACTTTGTGACTATCGGTGTGAGGGCTACTGGCCGATAGTCATTCAGACCTGTCACTGCGGAGCTCTTGGGGACCGGGATGATGGTGGCGGTCTTCATGCAGGTGGGGACAGCTGCCTGGATGAGGGAGGCGTTGAAGATCTAGGGAGGCGTTCAAGATGTAATTTTCTATAGAGTATCATTTGTTTAAATGTTTGGTTGGTGTTGTGCCTCGTAATTCTTTCAATGAAAACAATGTACCTTGGCTCAAAAAAGGTTGAAAAACATTGCTTTAGTAAATGTGTAAGGTAAACAAAACTTAAAAAGCAGAAAAATCTACAATGGCTGACCAAATTTCCAGCATTCTTTTAAAAGATCTTAAGATATAAATATAAGTAATTTATCTTTTCATTTCTTTGACGAGACTAAGATTTAGGTTTTTGACAACATATATTCAACCTGTATTTGACAGAAGACAAAGAATGAGTATGTGGAAGTGCACTTGTGTTACGTACAGCTCTCCTCTAACTCTTGCTACAAAGATAGACATACTGATTTTACATGCTTTTGCATTAAGAGTTTTCTTGACTGAAACTAAGGAACAAAGCCAACTCCAAAGAAGTAGTCCATATATTATACTTTAATTGTACTCTCATCTAATCTTACATTGGAGAAAATGTAGTCAAAGAAGTACTGTACCAATAGTACCTGCTAAATCCACAATCAATAATTGTCACCACTTTATCTGAAACATTGTACAGCACTTGGTAATTTAAGGCCTAAAAGGGAGCCCATTTCATGAAGCTCTCTATTCACAGTTCTTTACCTAAACTGAAGTTCCCATGAAGATTAGACTTTAGTATGACTTTGCGGAAGGCTCGCAACTCTTGCAGGTTGTGTGGGTCTACATTTGCTGACCCCTCTCTTAGATATTGTGGTGGCTACTAGTTCTGGTCTTAGTCCTTCCCATTACCACCAATGGTTAACTGTTGAGCATTTATTTAATTTCATAACAAGTGGCACATCACCATGTTGAAACTGCTTGAGCTCTTGATAGCAAGCCAATTATGTCATGATCCTGGCAGCTAGACTGGGCTGTTTATAGTCCATGTCTGCACCCAGTCTGATTAGACCACGCCCATCTACCAGTGCTCGTTGTTTTCCCCTGTTCCTTTGACTATAAAAGCAACCTATCTTTCCCAGTCTAGCTGCTAGATAATTGAAAGCATTGTTCTGAGTAGATGTCCAGCACTTCCTGTTTATCGGGTTCATTTTTTGATCACAGACCTCAACTTCTGTCAAGCCTCTGTGCTTTTGCATTTTTGGATTTTAATAAATTCTCATTTAATTTATCTGAGCTGTGTCGGCTAAATCTCTGGGTGACAAATCATGTGAAATAGTTTATGGAAGCACTGGGGGTATATTTTCCAACAAAAAACATGAATATAACTCAAATCAATGCAGTTTATTCATACATTACCAATTCACAAGAACTGTCTCAAGGTACTTTACACACAAAAAATAATCCAATCTTATCCTGGTAATCAAACAATGCATTCAATTTCAGTATGTTGTTGGTTTAATAAAAAAAATATCAAATCATTGCAAGTGATGAACATAAAAAGAAGGCTGTTGTCCTTGGGATTGCAGCAATCCTTTAAAATGAGCATGCAGGTAGCAACAGTAGAAGGAAAAACTGTCTTTTAAAAGGAAGAAAACCCCAGTAGAAGCTTGCTCAGTTTTGAATGGCAATACGCTTTAACCAACTGCACTGACATCTAAAAGGATAAATGCATAAATACGTTTATCTATGGCAATATTTATCATAATGGACTTTCAGAATGCTATGTCATTGCTGTAATGAGCTCTGAAACTGGACTGGAAATATCCAAACATGTCATTACTGTGTAGCTGTTCAAACACATTAGTAGCAACTATTTTCGTTTAAGAAGTTTAGATAATAAAGGGTTAAATTAGTGTCTGTATTAACAAATCCTGATTAGAAAAAATGACCTTAAATCAATGACCTTAAATACCTGTGATATGTTCTAGTTTCTTGATGATTATTCATATGAAAAATTGAGGTTGTAATTCAGCAGAATACTCCCTATTATAATTTGGTTGGATTTAGGTCAAACAACTTGAAGGTTTAGACGAAGCTCATATTTTTTAGTTTTCTGAAATCTAAAGTGATTGAAATCCCTGGCTTTCTTGACCTGGATGCATGTATAACTACATCCGATGTTATGTAGAATTCATTTAAAGCACACCTGCATTAAGTCTCCATTTAAGCCCAACAAATAAACATCACCTGGTTTAAAATTAATTATTATTTCAAACAGTCACTTTGTTCATTTATGAATGTTCAACACACTAACTTCCAAACTCTGATTAAGGTACTTGAAATACTACAGACAAAAAATATGAATATCACTTTTAATTGCACAATCAAAGTCATTGATGCTAAACTTGCATTTGTTAAAACAGAGACTTGACAGCTTCCTAAGATGAGAGTGCCAATGACTGTGTGACATTGAATCAGCAAAAAAAAAAAATGGGCTCCAAGCACATCGATTACTGAACAAGGAGCTTTGGAATAAAGTCACTGCACAAAATCAATACTGGAAAAAGAACACAAGTTTTCAATGATTAATCCTCTGCTTTGTTCTTACTCATGGCCATACCTTTTGTAGCTGATTGATCTCCCTCTGTTTGGTGTGAGTGGCCACCAATTTTTGCGCATATTCTATCTGTAACTGTTGTTTCAGCTGCAAGCTATCATGCCTATGCTGAGGGGAGACAAAGAAAGAGGACGGATGCTATTTAGAGAATCTTTTTGACAGAATGTCCAAATCTGACCAGTAGTGGCAGAAGGCATGACTTTACAAGCCTCTGTGGTTGTTAGGAGGAGGATAGCTTTGTCCGTGGGGCAAAAGTGTGGGTTTAATTTTCTGTCCAGTAGCTATTAACATACATGATTTTGAAATGATCCCAAAGCACAAAATAGCTGGCATTACATTTTATTTAACAAAAGCTATGAGTGTTAAAACTCAAAAGATTAATGTAGTCTGTTACTCAAAAGACTGTACAGTACTTATTCAATGTGTGGTGTAGACTATTGGTTAAAGTCACCACTTTGCATCTGGATGCTTTTCTTAATGCTGCTGTCCAGGTGTAATATAAACTAAATTGTTTTAATCAGTCCAGTAAACCTGCTGTTATCTTCGATTAATCTGTCATGGTGTGTTTTTCTTTGCTCTGTGGTTAATAAAGAAATCACAGTAATGCGAACTAGCTGATTGTACAGGATAGGAGTAGCCTTGTAGCCTTAGTAGTCACTGTATAAATCCCCTAATAAATGGTTATTGTAGGCTCTCACATTTTAGCTTGAACTTTTGCTAATAGTACTTTTGTATCATTAATCTATGAGTTAGGTTTCCTAAACATACAACTCCTCTGCAACACTTGGACACCTTGTGTTCACATGCTTTTTTCCTTTCGCACTTTTTTTTTAACATATTTCTTGATTTCAGGAAATAACATAACAGTTCAAAATATCTCATACTGTCTTAAAAACCCCTTCTTCTGTTTATTTAATTAACCCTTTTAAACCCAAAGTTCTCAACACCCAACAAGGTAAATCTTACCATTTAACTCCAATTGGAAAAGGTATACAGCTATAAAACTCCTTATATTTAGAAACTGCATCAGCCTTTCGCAGTGTGAATCCCATAAAGCATTTAAATCATTAAGATCCTTCAACTGCTAATATTTTTAATGCATTTTTTAGCATATTCTGCATTTTGTCCACCACCTAAATAAAAATACTGATACAAACCCATAATTACAAAATGCTCAAAAAGTCACTAGTTTCAATCTGTGTGATGCATTTACATAATCCTGCACATCCCTCAATTGTAGTACAATAAGCAAACCGCAAATTTTTTTTGCCTTTATCTCTAACATTCCTTTGGGAACATTTGAAACTAACTCAGACATGTTATACATGGTCATTTAGACTTATCCCATATCTACCCTGTGCCAAATTGGCCAAATCATGTTGACACAGTATGTCTTTTCAAAGTCATCACCAGCAGCCATATCTTTCACATACTGAGTTAGGATTAAAATATTGTCCTTCATGTTTAGGGGAAATGGCTGAGGAAGCTTTTAAATTTAAATTTTTACCCTGACTTTCTCTATCACTCAAACAAAAAGAAGAAAAGCTTCTTTACCTCCCAGAGTGACTTCAGGGTGTCCTGATGATGCAGTCGCTTGCATAATTAGAACAGCTCTAAGCCACTTTGGAGCCTAGTGAAGACAAATTTTTTTAAAACCTTGCTAACACCTACATCCTACATTTTAAACAAACATCCAATTCACACATATTTACATAGACATAGACCATTAGATATTCAACTGAGCAGACTGATTTTATGGTAACACGTCACCAATGTGAACTTTGAACATCTGTTCATCTTGTTAATCTTGCAACCTAAACTCAACTCAGAAAAACCTAACTTTTTCTTCTGCATGTCGTGATCATGATATAACAGGAAGATTTAAAACAGGAAGATGTACAAAATGTACACACAACAAAAAAGATTTTGAGATACGATTTTTATTATATTTTAGATGGGTAGCTGTGTTAAGATTTTATCATTAAGGGACAATAACTAACACAACCAAAACCACGGGTAAACTTGTTTGGCTAACAACCTGTTTAGCACCGATTAATACCTACAATACAAAAAGCCACAACAACTTCAGTTTGTGGACTTTTCTTGATACACTTAATTGCTGTATGAATAAAACAAACAAGAAGAAAATGATCTAGGATCCTGCATAAGCAGAGTAAAGGTAGATTCGCAAAAATACAAAAAAAACAAAAAAAAAAAACAAAGCCATTACTTAAAAGTTTTAAAGATATTATTAAATTTCTATTTGCAGCATTACAATACAAAGAAAATTGTTATTTAAAAAAAAAAAAACTTTTCCATTTAGGGGAAGGGACATTTTCTAAGACAATAAAGGTGCAATTCCAATTGATAATTACCATGGAGGTGGTTGAAAGCTTTTTGTTTACAGATTACATAACATTCAAAACGAGATTCATAAACCTTCATCCCATTTCAGTTTGAACAGGACAAATCCTTTTTTTTTTTTATTCGAGTGAGCTTTTTTTTTTTTTTATGTTGTGTTTCCATTATATGCACTTTCTCCTCCCACACCGCCCCATTTAATTTTCTCTAAATAGTCTCTTTGTCTCCATAATCAATGCTAAACAAGAAAGTGACAAACCTTTCATTGCTGTATCAGGGAGTAGGTCAGCTTCTCTCATATGGGCACATTTATCTCCTGAATATCCTGACGAACAGACGATCGATCATAGATGTAGGGATACTAGGATTTGTAATGACAGAGCCTCTCGCAGAAAGGTGAGACTCTTTGATTTTTATTGGGAGATAGGAACGTAATAAAAGGAGAAGCCTCTTCTTGAAAAATGGTGAGATTTTTTTTTTTTTCAAAGATGACTCAGATTTACTACGCCTTTGTACATTTTGTACAACTTGGGAAAGCCCAGCTGATGTGATCATGGCTTTGCGAAATACATAGCATTTAAGGTAATAGAGGCTCACCTTAACTTATATTTTTAACCTAACAAGTCAAATACAATGTTTTTGTTCTGTGAAACCATAGGAAAGCTAAAAATTGTTGCTATTATTTTGACGTTTAACCAATGACCAATCCTGCACAGTAGACCTTTACAGGGGTCACGGAATACAACAGCCGGCGAATAGTCTGTGGATACTTGAGACCCTCAAACATCCTCCTATAACTGCATATTTTATTAGTCCACAGACCAAATATACCTGAATACGCATTACTGCAAAACAGTGAAACCATCTCAGCACTATAGCAGTATCTAACACCCATAGTATCCCTTATTTATAACCCATCACCACCAAGGAGAACAAAAGCTACTCTCTGATTGGCTGCTTTAAAACCACACGTCAAGTAGGGTTTCACCTAGATGTTTCAGCATCGACAATTGTTTTTTCTTACTAATATTTTTGATATGCTCTGAAAGTAACTCTGCGTGTTCTTTGGAAACATCTGTGAACAAGGGAATCCACCAATATTCAACCCAACGTTAATGTAATTAAACATTTTATTAAAACTGATTCATTTGTCTAAAATGTATACCTGCAAAGAGGTGTGCATTTGTGTTGATTCATCTTTATTCATCTGAAATAAGGGTCATCACCACGAGCTACCCTTAGAAGAATCACTAAATATTAGTCTTTGTTTTTCTCTCAAGTCCGAGATACTTGAAATGTAATTGCTCATTTGTGGAAGACATGTACAAACACACACAGAAAGGATTTTGAGGTCCCTTACAACCCTGTTTGGTTCATTGTGTTTTCAATATGTTGTTAGCTAACATTGCAATAGGACACAGAGTTATGTGGAATGCTTTACCTTTAGCACATGATCCAGATGGCTCACTGTGGCAAATGGTTGTCTCAGCTGGACATAGTCGCATTGCACCTGGAGAGACATGAATCACAAATAGAGTTCAGCTATTCGACAAGAACGGGCAAGGAATAATAAGATGAGGTTAAGTACCTAATTCAACAACATGAAAACAAATGACAATGTAAACTAGAAACTGGGGCCTATGAAAAGTAACCATCACATTGTTTTTTACAAAGTACAAAATAATAATTTTAGTTTTCAGAATGCTGCTTTTGCAAGACACCTATTTTATCTTGGTTAGCTTGAGGGTTGCAATCTTAAAGAGAAATTAATCAGAACATGTCCATGTCTCCTTGATGACTTTGAGCTGCTGACTTGAGCACATTGCATCTTGCTTTTATATTGGCCTTGAGTTTCTGAAGGTGGCCTTACAAGATTGAGCTGAGGCGCCCATGAGCCATGCACCCTTCGTCTTCTCATTAATTACCCAAAATTGAGGAGTGCAAAATAGATAAGCTTGCACACCTAGAGCGCACAAAATTAGACTGCTTCAAAGAAGATGGAGTAATTTATTTTGTGGGATTTGTGACAGTAGCTGGAGCTGCTAAAGGGAACTAACTCTTCTAATGGTTACCCACACACACACACCGAAAACAATAGATTAACATTACTTAAAATGTATTATTAATTTTAAAAATGTATTATTTTACTCTCAGTTTTTGTTAAAGATAACATGTTCAAAATACTTTGTGCCTATCAGAAAATGTAAAAAGTAATAACAATGTAAAAATATATGAGTGGATACTGACCTGAACTACCGTTTTTAAGACATATATTTTAGCAGTTTGTATCCATTCGTGCATAAATTCTTTGGCTATTAAATATTTATACTATCTAGTCTTTCTACAGAAGGAAATTAATATATTTTACACAATTTAAATGACTCTGAAACACAACAGATGACTGCATATATTTAGAGTATATCAGTGATTGAACCGTTCCAGTGTCATTTTCAAGTGTCCTATTACCAAAAATCACCACAAGCTCACACACCTTCTCAGCATTTGTTAAAATGGCATCACTAATATTGTATCATTCAAACATGGTTCCTCCCTTTGTTTCCATTAAAGCTTTATTTCTAATACGTGCTGCAAATCTGGCAGAAAAAAAACACACTTTTAGTCCTTTTTTTCCATGCCCACCTTGTCAGTACACAGATGGCATCATTTATGGAGCAAGAGGTCTGAGCAGGGCTTCCTGGACACATGTCAACCTCAGCCCCCACCCCCATCCTGAAAGTCACTTTTCGTGCCAAAGCAGCTAATTGCCTGTTATCTCAGTTGGACATCGTCTCAATTTCGTGAGATGTTGATGTGTTAGTAAATGCGGTCGCAGTGCCCAAAGATTCCAGTCTATGCAAAAAAAGAGATTATTAAGGGAGCAAATGTGAAAATAATGATAGAACAAACCCAAAGTAATATTAAAATGAAAATATTTGTAATCTAATAATTACCACAATGGAGCAGCCATATTGATTGGTGGGAATTACTCCTGTCACTAACCTTTTTATAAGCCATTGTGTACATCAAACAAAGATAAACTATTTCCCTTAGACTGTAAAATAGGTAAGATATTCTCACAGTAGAATTTACTTGGAGTAAAACTATCACAGTTCCGCAGTATCATTATATATAAATGTAAAACTGATGTTAATAGATTTTGTTTAACTCTAAGCAAAACCAGTGCAAAATGCAATAATATTATATATTCGTTTGATTAGAATAAAATTCCTTAATAAGAGTTTAATAGTGATTCTGCCTACCTAAACTAAATTTTATTTTGTCTAGAAGGAATTTTAAAAAAAGGGAGTGAAAGAGAAAGACGGATATCTGTACTATCAAAAATCTGCACATATTATCTGAAGCTGACTAGCAGTGTGTAGTAAAAACAAAGAAAAGCGACAGCATTGGGTAATTGTTATTTTGTGTTGTTAAAAGTCCAATTACTTTGGGCCATTTTTGGCTCTTTTGTTCTGAAACCATAACCTTTTAGAACCTTGGCATTATTGCCGGTCCAATATTTATCATACGATACACAATGTCAATATGTGCCATACTGTAATCACTAAGTATACCTGATATGGACATTTGGTAGAATTATATTTAGCACTAACTTCACAGATATGTGTCTCCCAATGTAAGATTTTTCTAGCTTCTTTCTAAAATCTTGTTGCTGTTGTGAGAGTGACCAAAATCCATCCGTGGGTGAAACCTGTCATCTCAACAGTCTTGGTTGGGCCATTGTGAAACAATCAGAGTATTAGGGGCTATGAACGGGTAGCACTCCCCTCCCTGAAAGCACTTGTTGGTAAACTCTTGGTGGGCGGGCCTTTCACTATTAACACTCGCTGAGTGCAATTAAAACAAACACATGAACAGGCGTGTCTAATTATGTGCACTGCATAAGAATAGGGCGTAAGGGCTTAGGCTTCAACCTTTCTCGGTTGAAGACACTCTCGGGTGACCACTTGCGTGTCCACTGAACAGGGCAACTGAACAAGGCGATCTTGTCCCATTGCCATATTGCTGTAGCTCCGTCCTTACCACCTGTTGTTTAGAATGTTTGTCAATTCCATTCCTGTTTTCTCCGGCTCTCGCAGAAGGTTTCTCAAAAGCAAACGGCACCGCAACCTTATTAACCTTTGCTCTCTCAAAGAAACCTCCTTCTGTGACACACCCTTTTGTGTGGGGTTTGTTTACTACCAATCCGCAGTAAACAAAGCTGATTTCATAACTGCTTATGCCAAACACCTGTCATTTGACATCCTGGCTCTGACTGAAAGCTGGAATAAACCTGAAAACAGTGCTACCCCAGCTGCACTTTCAATTAACTACATAGTCTCCCACACCTCTCAGTCCTGGGACCCCTTCTCTTTGCCAAATACACCTCCCAGCGCTGGTCTGTCTATCCGACATTCGCACTGCCAGCAGACCTTTTTTTAAATTTTTTACAGAGACACAGGCCGGCAGGCTAATATTAGGCCGGCGCTTTGGGAATACTCCCGGTTCTCCCTATGGTCAGTCCGGGCCTGTTTGAAGACCTACCTCTTCAAAGAGCATCTCTTAACCTAACTCCTACCCATACCTCTATACCCCCTCTACTACTCTCTCTGTATTTTCCTATATCGCTTCACTGTCACCACTGGCTCTGACTTAGGATTTTTCTCTACATAACTTATGGTCAGATTGATAATAAGTGTAACATTGTGTCTGTCATAATGTTTAGGCTTCTGACCCACATAAACAGAGAACTCTCAGGAGAACAGTTATAATAGAATTTATTATTGTGTAATGGGATTGAAATCCGGCAACGGGAGGCAGCGGGGAGCGGTGATGTTCGGCAGGATAGGGGTGAGATCCGGTAACGGGAGACAGCGGGGAATGGTGATCTTCGGCAGGACAGCAAGGACAACGGGACAGCGGGGAATGGCAGGAAGCACCGAGCGCATGGCGACGTGGGAGACCGGTGACCACTGAGGTGGAGGACAGGACAGGTGAGTTGTTGTAATATTGAGAGAAGGATGATATTGGTCTGATCTTACGTGATGGTTGATGGATGTTGACGCCAGGGGGGAAGACTGAGAGGTGAGTTCCAATCCTGCGGTGGGAAGCGGAGAAGTTATCCGGGGAAGTGTGCACGCCGGATGGAGTGATGCTGGAGTGGGCAGAACGAGCCGAGCCAAGAGGAGCGGAGAGACCAGATGGATGCGAGGAACCGGAGAGAGATCTTGTGGGGAAGGAGGTCGGGAGGTGAACCTGAGGTGAGCACAGTGTTGTTAGGAGCGTGGGAAAAAGGAAGCAACAAAGTAGCAAACAAAATCATAAAAACTAGAGAACTACTGGAGACATATATAGAGCACAAGAGAACTACAAAAATACATGAAACACTAGAAATACGTGAAACACTAGAGAAGGCGCTGAGACAAGGTTTACCAGGAGTAACAAACACTCAGGCGTCGAGTAGCTGGTCCACCACTCCTCTTATACTGGCCCAGCTCGTCAACCCCAACAGGATGCACCTGGGGTGGCAAACGCTCCAGCAGAGGGTTATTACGGGTGACCCCCTGTGGACAACTGGAGAGGTGCTAAAAGGAACTCACTCTGACAGTGTCTACATTGTAAGTCGCTTTGGATAAAAGCGTTTGTTAAATGCATAAAATTAAAGTAAATTATCTGTAAATTATCCTTGATTAAAATACCTAATGTAAAATACACTGTGGCTGAGCTGCTGAAGCTCATACAGAGCATTAGGAACATTGTGACCAAATAAATAAAAGACAATAATCAATGTGGGTTTCCATTAATATAGGCAGTCATCACAGTATTAAATAGAAGTATTGAAATAAGAGGGTTTTTTTTATATTGTGTAGTGCTACTTGATACTAGTAAAAGCCAGTACCTCATTTAATCATATGAAACATAGTTTGTAATTAACTATGTCCAAAAAAAAAAAGAAGATGACTTTTGCATATGGGTGTGTAAACTTGAAGCGAGTGATTTGCACACTAAATGTGTGAATGTCTCCACCTGTTCACGCTTGGATACTTTAAGCCCGTAGTTGATCAGCTCGAGGTTCAGATGATTTTTTTCCTACAAGGCAGCATGGAGCTTTGCTTTCTAAAAACAAAAAAATAAATAAATAAAAAAAGCGTGAATCATCCTCTTGTCATACCATCATACTACCCTTTAATGATTTAATGTCGAACTGTATAATGTATGCAAGACATAAAGAGGCACTCCATCTTAAAGTGATTATATAAGCGACAGATGAAAGACTCAGGTTAGTGCCGATCCCTCCCTTCGTTCCCCACTTTGCGTATGTGTGTGTGTGCATGTGCAGATAAGCTTTCCTCTAAGATCCTGTCTGGGGTACAAAACACACAGCTGTATTCTGTCACCCTCCATTGGGTAAGAGGCATTGGTAGTTGAAGAGGAAAGCTAAAAAAGACAAGACGACTGGAACACAGGAGGAAGCTGTAGATAAGTGGAGGGACAAAAAAAAATCTGGGATGGCAAGAAAAAAGAGGTTTAAAGTTAGAAATTAAAATCAAAAGAACGACAGTCTGTCTGTCAAAAGCAAAAGAACGTAAACAGGTGTATAAAACTTCAGAAAGGAAATTAAATTGCAAAGTGTAAAAAAAAGAGGATGGAGAAGTGCGTGGAACATGTCTTCCCTCCCCAGTTCACATTCACAGTCAGAAGTTGTCATGCTGCTGGTGCTGCAGGTACTCAAGCATTATGTAATTATGCCAGACTCAAAGTAGGGCAGCGCTCTCCTCCTCTCGCAGCTATGAGCATTCAAGAGTGATTTTACTGTGACTGACCACATCCTTGCTCCAAATGCCACTTCATTCTGCTGATGGTCATTCTCAGCTATCCACTATTAAAATGTGCTATTAATAGGAACAGTCAGGTCTTTTCCCTCTCATCAGCTTTTAAGCAAAAGGAGTAAATAAGAAGTTGGTGGCTTCCTGGCAATACAGGCAAAACAAACAAGTAAAGTTGACTTTTTACATGTATTCATTAAACTAGAATATTATATCCATATAGGAAAACATTTAATTAAAATTAATGGCTAATAAAGTCCCTCCATATGTTTTGGTTCTCCAAGCATAGATTGGAAATAAATACTTAATTATGCAGAAGCACAATATTACATTGTAAAGCATGGACAATCCAGGCGACCACATTTATTCCATGAAAGAAAATGGCATGTTATGAAAAACACTCATCACACACTTAAAGGCACTCTTGCTGTTAAATTTGTAGAGTAATTTGTAAAATTCTCCTACAATGTGTAATAAAAGTGGTGCCTACGGAAAGAGGGATATTTTATCACGTTCCTTTTATGCTGTCTCTCTAAAGCTTCCAGGTTCCTGGTTCCTCTCCTAGATTCTGTTGTCTTCAACTTGCTGTCACTGCTCAATGTTGTCTGGCAAACAGCTTCTCCACTGATTTGGCATTTATTTTTGAATCATTCACTGTTGAAGACCCGAGGACGATTCAGTTTTAGTTTTCCTGAAGTTTTATATGTGAAATGTCTTGTTAATTCAAAGATTTTATGCTGACAGTCAAAGGTTTTTTTGGAATAGAAACCAATCTACACCATCTAGGTTCCTTGACCACGTTATTGGTTTGTTACTAAATAAGCTTTGTCTTGGTCTCATCTGACAAAGTCACACAAGGTTTCTCTTCAAATCCAAATTAATAAATATTACATTAGTAAATCTTTATAGCATGCCTCTCAAGGAACAGGTTAGCAAAGAGGTGGTGTGTAACGTTTATCCTATATACTGCGGTACAGTACTATCATAAACACTGAAAATCCTTTCTGCCTCCTTTGTCATGATCCTCATTGTGCGTGGTCGCAAAATGAATTTAAATTCTTCAACATTTGTTTGCCACAGTTTAAGCTTTGTTAAACTTTTTAATTATTGCTCTGAGCATATGTATGGGGAAATTAAGGTAATTAGTTCTTTTGTGGCTTTCTTTAAATTATACGTCTTTTCATCTTCTCTAGTAGTAGCTAAAGAACCTGGTCTAAGTGTCCCATCATGTTTCTAGTGAAACAGGAAATTGTGAATGTCTACTGTCTATCATTCAGTCTGATCAAAGTTAAAGAAATAAGGTATACAGTTTAAAAAAATGCTTCAGTTACATTTAATTTATAGAAATGGTAAGTTATAGTTATCGGTAATTATTACAGCACAGATGAAAGGTCCAAATGTCTTAGTATGGGACTTTTCTCTACTTTTTTTAACAGTAAGATAATGTAAATACGAAGTGAGAAGGTGATCCTTAAACTTTTTTAATTTTGCCATTTGCCATTTAATTTTATCAAGCTATTTTTGCTACTTCATAAGTATTCTTAGTAATTGCCTCAATTAAACTATACATATATAGTTATTGTTGATTGAAATCTGTGTTTTTTAAATACTTTTGGATTAGTTAATAGTGTAAAATAAATTCGAAAAATTTCTAAAACTTTGTATATTGGTGCGACTTCATTAGGCTGAAGACAAAAAATTAAACCAGATTGCATGAACATTTCGTGCAAGGATTGATGCATTGAGCTGTTTTTTTATTATTATTATTGGGCACACAAGAGCTCCAGTGAGTTTCAAATAATATAATGCGCTTTTTACATTGCTGCAACATGCTGTCTTGAACCTACCTGCGGCAAAAGGGAATCCAATATTTTTCTGCACAAGAAAAGATTGAGCAGCTCAGGGGTTTTTGATCAAATTTGTCAGTATATTCTAGGAGTTCAATAAACTGGCCAAAACAAAAGAAGGAGGGGGGCAGTGGGGCTCATTCTTCTCATCGTGCTGGTAGAGACAGCAGGACTGCTGAAGAGAGGTAGAAGCTTTGGCAAAGACAGGGCAAATATGGATTACAATGAGTGGGGACACTTTTTGCTCTGACTCTAAAACTGTCTGCAACATACAATCATTGCAAACTGCTGAAAATCACACTCAACTGTTGTAGAAAACACAAGAGATGCCGTGCATGTCCCTTTACTTCTAAAATAAATGGGTGTAGAAAACCTCAAGCTATTAGTCAGCCCTGACGTCTAGTGTCAATAAGTTCAGCTGAGGTTCTTTCAACACAAAGGCAAAAAAAAGTCAACAAAGCACAGGACAAAAAAAAATGACCTTTAAAAATCTATTTTTTCTGAGGGCCGTGAGTACGATGACTGTTTCTGTACTTCCCTCACTACCAGCAACTCACACATTCACAGCTTCACTTAGCACTCTGTAGCATCTTGTAAACACGCTGTTAGACTGCAAAGCCAAGGGAAACGCACATTTCTTTGCCAATTCAGACCTTCAATATGTGCAAATCAACATAGAAATCTGCTTTGAGTATTTAAAGTAGGAGCTAACAAGGGTGTCTCTTTAAGAACCACAGCACAACAGGGAATCCAAGTTAAAATTGGTATGTGTGAATCTTTGCATGGTTGCAAAATCTAAGATCATATCTGCATTCACAGTGAGCAAAGGGACTTGGAAGGAAATGCATCCACACCACTAAATCCTAATTAACTCTGACAAGTTCTGTCTTCCTTCATCTTTCTTCTGCTTTTATATCTGTACACCACCAAGCAAAGGCATGAACTTTTAGCACACCCAGCATAAGAACTATACACCCGTAACACACAAAAAATAAATCATAGTGGAAAACCACCCACAGGCCTCCATATATCTATACTATGTTCCGATTTACTTTCACACATAGAACAGACCTCAACCCTAGTCCACAGGGTGTACTGTTGCGCTATAAGAGCTTCAACTCTTCTAACCATAATACTTTGAGAATCCTGGTCATTCTTCCAGAAGCCTATTTAGGAGGTATGACACTACTGTTGGACAAGGATCAGAGCTGCTGTGTCACTGTTCTTTAACCAATCTAAAGACACAAGATGTTGAAGGTTTATTTTGGCTGAAAAAGCAGATGGACTCTGTAAATTGTATGCCTTAGCGTCTGCTACCCCGTCTCTAGTATTGTATGTGGCCCTTCGTCACGGATCAACAACTATAAAGAGAGACAAATATCAACAACTTGACTAAGATCAATTCATTTAGCTCCTAAAATATCATGGACCCAGAAAAATGTATTGCAGAGTCATAACAGAGATGATATAGTAAAAACTGGAAGGAGGGTTTACTACAACAGTAAACTGGAGAGTTTAACCAATTGAATTTGCAACAGCTGAGACGGAGCCTGAGATGGGCAACTTCGGGAATCAGATAAAAAAACTTTAAAAAAACTATGGCAATTACTAAATGCAGCGAAAGAGAATAATTAAACATGACAATACTTAAGGATTCACTAAAATAGAGATAAATTACCAACAAATAAAATAATAACCAAAGTCTAACAGATCTATTCATTTGTTTAATTTAAATAACATCTTTCTTTTAGTTATTTGTATATTAATAAGAAATCAAGCAGAACTTGATGGGTTTTTTTTGTGTGTGTTTTGTTTTGTTTTTTGGTTTTTTTAGTCTCCTTCAATCCAATAAAGGATTATGAAGATGGTATTTTAAGTTTGGGGTATTTATAAATACTGAACATTTTTAAAATACACTAATTTTATTAGCCGTGAAATGGTATGTTGACGGGAAACACAGTTGATAAAGGACAAAATCCTACACACACAGATTTGTAGGATGCCTGCTGAATAGTTTAAATGGGCTTTTTGTGGGTTGAGGATTGCTCCTTTTTCCCCAGGAGGATTGTAATTAATTAGATGTCATGTACGAAACATTTTGTTCCAGCTAAGTTGTGGGTGGGAAGATGCAGACAACACAGGGTTTCTTCAGATTGGGCATGAATGAAGCCTCAAACATATGAATATGCTCTCCAAATTATCAAAAGCATGAACTTTGCAAACAATGATTTTAAAATAAATACATGCAATTCCGAGAAAATAGAATCCTCTTTGCTAATCATTGTGAAACAACCCTTTATCAGCTTACCTGAATAACCAAATATAGTTTAAGTTAAATGTTAAATGTACTGATTTTCCTTCCATTCTTTAAATGGTCTTTCTTTAAATAAGTCTGTATTCACTTATAGCTAACCCAGTAAATGCATTTTATGTAAATTCAAATGTCTGTCTATAATCAGGCAAATTAATACCAAACTTCAGTGAAGTTCCTGTTCTTCATAGTTGCAACATTAACAAACAAGGACATGGCCTCAGTTTAAATCTGCTTACAATCTCATGCTAGATTGTTTTTTTTAACACGTTAAAAGAAACAAATTTACCCAAATTAACATGTGTCTATGGGCTGTGAAGAGAAAATATATAATCAGCATTCACTCCCCTGCCAAATAACTCCGCTGTAGACAGGGGTATTTATTAGATTCAGCTCTGACAGGCAGCCATGCACAAACAGCACCCACGTAGACATGCAAATTATTTTGTGAGCACTGCTTCTCAGACAGGAGAAGTGGCCACAGCTGTAAAAAATTATTTTAAAAAAAATCACTTCCTTTTTTTTTATTGTGATTTGCTGATTGCAACTTTCTCTTACTAAAAATCATGAAACAAGGACTCTTGTCCCTTTCAGAGCTTTGAGATTGCTGATTCTGTGGTGAAGCACATCCTGTAGTTTTAAAGTGAAGCAGTGAGGCTCCTTTATTCTTTTTGTCAATCTGCAATCAGGTTGCTTCGTTGGAAATATTAGTTAATATATATATATATATATATATATATATATATATATATATATATATATATATATATATATATATATATATATATATATATATATATAT
>JAVLVB010000002.1:5348147-5366303 GCA_032876305.1 Orestias chungarensis
CACTGGTCCAACTGCTGCAGATCAAAAGTTCTTAACAACACTATCATCAGTTTTACTTCCAAAGATAATGAAATATAAATTGATCTTCCTTTTAATATTTAGCAGACATTTGAAATAAATACATTTAAACAAGCGTCCTAACAGTGGATTTCAAATCGCCAGACATAAAGTTTTTTTCAACATACAGTAGGACATACAGTCAAGGTTGACGGCAGCTTTTAGAAGACTGTAAATAGACGCTGTGGATCCCCACTTAAGGAATTGGCAGTGAAAAGGAGGATCATTTTGGAGGACTTATTGAGTATCATAAGCCAGGTCTACATAGCAGTATGATATATATTACTGAGATTCTGCCCTCTGAAGTGTTTACAGTAGCAGGCGCTTGTCTTTTTCACAAGGGCGTGTGACTTCAACACACTTGATCTGCAGCCAAACACTGGTTTCCTTGGCAGATCGTTTAACGAAGCCTTTTAAGATCAGTCATTTATAATGTTCCGACTGGGCCTTTCTTTTGGTTTACAACATAGACATTACATAAAATAGGGAAAACAGGACAATTAACGTTTCTGGAGTATTTTTTTTTTACATTTATGGTGATAGTGTATAAGCAACACCCTGCCTATACGCTCACCATAATGTCATTGATCGATTATTCATTACATCCTTTTAAAATATTCCCCTTGTTGTGCCAAAGCAATATCAGCTGACATTCCCTAAGGCCAAGGATTTAATGTGTCTCTACAGGTGCCTCATTCATAAAACATAGATGACTGGTAAATATAGTTAAGATGCGAAGTCTAGTGTGTCCAAGTTCACGTTGAACCCAAACACACAAATGTCACAGTCATAGGAACCCATAATACTATTTAAAATCCTTGAAATGTTTCATCATTGAAAGCAATCCCAACAAATCAGACTGACCATTGTGTCTGATCACGAACCTGCTGGCGGCTTCAGATTGTTGTCCTGCTACATAAGTAAAGTGTGATGAGTCTAAGGTCAATAACTGATGACTGATGGACTTTCTCTTTCTACCAGCTACCACAAATCATCCACATCCTGGAGCGGCATAGCAGCCACAGACACCCTTATAGTAACAACATGCCTGGCAGGAAGATTTTTTTCAAAAAAATCCTGTGTCAGTTTTATCGCAGTTGTTATACATTTCAAACTTTCTCAAAAATTTCACTTTTGTCTCAGTTAAAAAATTCTTAGGCAACTTTGTCTTGAAAGACGGTTTACCTTGGCCATACCTCTCTCAAACATTGTTTCAAGGGGTTAAGGTTGTCCTGAGCTTTCTCTCAGGGCTTAGACTGTTAAGGGACAAACTGGCCACTTTTCCTCATACTGCTACTTTCTTCTTCTACTGTTGTCTCTTAGTTTGTTTCTCTCCATAGAAGCTACACTTTGCCTGGCCTGCTGCTAGCTGTGACACCTTCCTGGATGAGGTCATCGTCTAAGATAATGCTATCAACAACGTTTTCCCTCTCATACCATCAACCCCTGTATGTTTAAAGCACCAGTTTAGTCTTATTAAGGTTTATTCTCGTTAACGGGTCATATTCCTCTCCACTGTCGCTATATGCCTACTCAAAATAAGGGACTGCTGTAAACTCAACCCTATAGTTACATGCTAGTCAGAGATCGAGTGAAAGCTGCAAAAGTCAGTGAATCTGTTTGGTTTACTACTTTTTTAACTGCTATGAATAATGAATTAAACTTAATGCTTTACTTGGTAAATATGATCATTTTTAATATACATACTATGTATATATATATATATATATATTATTTAATTGAGATTCATTTTATGGTAAAGTGCCTTAAAATAATGTCTTGTGAATTGGTACCATAATAATTTAACAATTTTACTAATAAGGTGAAATATTGTATCAAATGTGCGAAAGAGGTGTACACAGAGACAAAATACAATGAAAGGCAACAGATCTTCCTGTAGAGTAATATTGGCCACCTCATCGTTTATGGCTGTATTCCATACATGCAGGTTTGAAGACTTCTCCGTGGCACTCATTTACCAGTTAGAGAGAGTGTATAGGGCAACAAACTGCATTAAAATGAAGTGGCTTGTGTGTAAGTACGCCATCAACACTCACACAACAAAACTGATTCAGAATAGCTGTCCACTGAAGTGACTGTTACACATGACACAAACATTTAACTATCATAATCATATTATATGTCCTCACATGCAGCTCGGCCATATAAGGATACAGTTCCTCTGGCGTGATTAAATATGAGTTTCACATTTAAGTATCATCCATTCAGAACTTCTGAACTGAACAGGAGGTATTTAAGTTTTATTTTACACAAGATTTTCAAAACTTGTGATGATGTGGTGCTAATATATTTTGCAGTTGCCTTGTATCATAAATTGTGACTCATTGCAATCTGTAGAAGACACAAGAGAAATCTCACTCTGGAGCATTTATAGGATAAAGAAATAAGCGAGAACAAGAGAGCCTGTGCAAACTCTTCATGATAAGACGAGGTGATCCAGCTGCACAGTGTGTATATATGGAACTCTTTAGGGGAAAACACCTTTGTCCCTACGGTAAACACTAGTGTGCATAACACTGAGTTTAAAGCGTGATGTAAATGGAGACCGCAGAAGCAAGAAAGCGAGAATTAAACTGGCCTCCACTGAAGTGGGAAGTCGAGCTTTAAGTCTCACTGATAACACAACAGATTTGATGCAAGAAGGACCCATTGTTCCCGGGGGGACAAACAGAGGATATCAGAAAGGCGTAAAATAAGTTCTGAGGAAGATCAGAATAATTCTAATGAAGAGCCTGGAAGCTGGGTAAGGGATTACATGTGCTTGGATGGGTTTTAATGCTGGCATAATAATTGGATGGGCCTTCGTCTGCAAAACACATATACTTGAACAAAGAGAGAAAAGCCCGCACACAAACTCTCCAGCAGATAGAACTCCAATAGAGTTCTCCCTAATACAAAAAGTCACATAGCAATAGGGTGTGCAGTTCTCTCATTTTTGCTATCTTACAGACATAAACGTATGGCCTCCACAAATACACACTCACATGACCTCAATCTGAAGGAAAACACACTGCACAAGTGTTAAATAATTTATAAGTGACCTTAGTGCACAGTTCGCAGTACAGTAGGCTAGAAACACACCACTAGAGCTATAGTGGATCAGGCGTATTCACTACAAAACCTCAGTTCATCAGAAACACAACTATTTTCCTTAAAAGTGTTTTCTTATAACTACCTCATACATAAGGAATGTAAAAACGGTTTGTGTTTTGTACTCTAGAGCAGATGCCGTTCCTTTTATTTGATCTGAGCAGAACAAACAAAAGCACTTGGAGAATATGTTACGCTAGTGTTGGCCTCCTTCCACTGGCAGAGTAGTTCAGAATTCATTATAATATTGTACCTCTTACCCATCATGCACTAGGCAGGGAGGCTCTCTCCAGTACACTTGTGAAATGCTGAGTCTTTATGCAGCAGTGTCTTGACAAGGTATTCATATCCCATATCCTTTTTACATTTTTCATGTGATGACTAAAAACTACAATGTACTTTTTGGGGCTTTAACTTGCAAACAGATACAAATTAGTGTATAAATGTCTATTATAAATAACGGAAATGCTTTGTTAAAAATCAGTACCCAACCTTGGCCTTAATGCTTTGGTCATTCCAGACTGTTACAAAGACACAGATGAGGTAAAAATATTAGGCAATGTGAAGTTTGCAGAATAAAACCTGAACATTTATCAGCTTTTGCCTAAATCAGCAGTAGAAGAAAGATTACAGAGGCTGAAGGGAGGACGGATGAAAGCTAGAAAGAAAACCTTTTAGATGTTCCCAAATATCTAAAGATTCAGACTGGATTTGAATTCCCACTTCAACTGAAGTTTTATCCAAGACATATGGCCAGACCAACAATACAAAGGTTTGTAGCAAAGCATGTTTTTGCATGATAAACAGATATCACAGGCACATGTATACCACACTGTTTAGATGTATATTCCTAAAGTACATTGAGAATATTGTATCTTTAACCTTTCATTTCACAATCATATGATTCTGCATTATCATTCATAACACATATGTTTAGTGTAAATCAAAATTAAATACATTAAATGATTCAATGATCCCATTTTGTTCTTGCCGCCTAGGGAGAGAAAGCTACTTTTTATATTATAGGATATAATGGATTACTTGGAGCCTGGGCTGAATTATTTTTTAACACTGACATTGTAAACATGGAAAAATGGGTGGCTCAGTTGTAGAGCAGGTGCTCCACATAAGCCCCTTTTCCACCAAATTGGTTCCAGTGCTGGTTCGGTGCTAGAGCCAGAGTAAGCACCGGTTTCTTTTTGTTTCCACTGACCAAACTGGTGCTTAGCTCGCACCAACTCTTTCTGGGGCCAGAGAAAAGAACCGGTTCGACGTGATGACGTCAGGCACTGGGGGCGGGGCTACGTAACAACTATTAGCCCGTAAACAGGTAAAGAGCGGCAGTTTTTAAACAACACTGGAGTCGTTTGTGCGACAAAGAAACAAAATGGACCTGAATTCAAAGCAGCAGTGGTCAGTGGAGGAGACAAACTTCCTGCTCGCAGAGTGGTCCTCCACTGAAGTGCAAAAAAAACTTTAGAGGGCTTCAAGGACCAAACCGGTGTTCCAATGCATCTTGCGAGAGATGGCTGCGGGTGGGTATGAACGCAGTGGTGAGCGAATTATTAACAAGCTTAAAAAGTGTTGTTGTGGTCTTGTGACAGTTGGATTTGGCTCTAAATCTACTGGGTAATGGTGGCATATGGATACGCATGGAGCGACGTAAGGTCGTAGCTTTCCGGCCAGCACCAGTGTGTGGAAAAACAAACGGTTCTTTGTCGGTTCACCGGGAACCGGCTCTAGCACCAGCACGGAACCTGTCCTTGGTGGAAAAGGGGTAATAGAGGCTGCAGTCCTAATGGCAGAGGTCCCTGGTTCGAGTCCTGGCCCCATACCAATTTTCTGCATGCCTTTCCTTCTTCCTGTCTAAAAATATAGAACACTAGTCCCAGAAAATAGGAAAAAATGAATTAAAATAGTCAAAATTCTATTTTAAACCTGGCCAATTTGTAGGAATTCCATCTGTAAGGTCTATTAACACAAAAAATAATTATAATAATAATGAAAGTAACTCATAAGTCTCTGCTGAGTAGGACTCAATAATACAGAGCAATAAGTTGCTGTTACAGGAGCACAGGTACTGTCATGTCACCTTTCCTGCCTGACATGGTGTACGCCTCTCCCCCTTTGCTCTCTCTCCATTTAGCTGCTGTTGGTGTTCCCTCCACTGTCGGCTTCTGTCCTAATCATTCAAGTCCTTCCAGGAGCAAAACACTGCAGACTAAATGAGAGAGAGAGGAGTGAAAGAAGATGGAGTCAATGTCAGGGGCACAAGACGGGAAGTATTTAGGTAACAGACAGCGTCCAGGTGGTTATTTAGAGAAATGAAAAGTGCTAACTGTGAGAGAAAATCCGGGAACAGTAAGAAAGAGGGAGCGGGGGAAAAAAACACAAACAATTAAAAGGGACACGGAGAGAGAAAGTTAGTGATGTGGAATTAAGCAGGCCATTATCAGCATGCTCATTTGCCCAAGGGCTCACCTTGCCTGCGAGTGTCACGCTTTTATTACGGAACAAGACAAAAAAACCAACCATTTTTGAAGACACATTTAAAGCTTCTAAGTTACACACAGTAGAGCTCGGCGACAGCGTCGTGAATCAGGGTATCCTAAAACAGGAACAGTGTTGTTTTGAATAGCATATTTACAAAAGCAAAGCAAGTTTGAGACCGAACATTTAAAACTAAGATCAAACATTTGGTTTTCTGAATGAGGACTACTTTCTGTCTTTTTCACTGCTGCATTATTATTTCCTTAACTGTCACATCATCTGCCAAGGAGATTAGGTGCACAGTGCAACTCACAGGCTAACACAGCAGCGCTGCCATGTCTAAGCTGCAGCTCGCTGGCTCCATACACAAATGCATGACCAAGTACAGGCATTAACTTTTAATTTTTCAAGGAAAATACATTACTAAACAAGAGTCATGAAGGAGAACAGAAAGGTTTATCCTGACCTTTGATATCTGTCTGTCTTACACCATGATGTATTTAAACAGTTTAGCATCCGTTTTAAATTTTCAGAGTTTAGGTAAAGTTTTTTTTTTTTGGAGATCCAACAAAGAAAATCTGCTTTAATGACAGCTGCTCTTGTCGGGGATCGCTATGAAGTCTCCATAGCATAATTCTAAAAGAGAAATTGGGATCAGCAAAAATTTGATAAGCACTAATGTATTTGTTTATTGCTTAGAGCTCTTGAAAATGCAGCAAATCACTTATTATTTTTTTTTGTGTGTCCTTAAAGTCTGGTAAATAGGCTTAAAATAGGACAGTATGTTCTATGAAGTCACGAAAGGTATTAAATACTTCACACTGCCCACGCTTATATGCATCGCAGCCAAGTTTTAGGGTAGGGGTCTCCAACCCCCGTCCTTCATATCTACTATACTACAGGTTTTAGATACATCCCTACTACAACACACCTGATTCAACTAATTTGATCCAGATGTACTGGAGCAGGGATGCACTTAAAACTTGCCAGACAGTAGATCTGTAGGACTCATGTTTTGGGTTCAGAAAGGCTTTTGACTATTTTGTATGCAAATAACTTAAATGACACATAAGAAGACTTTGGGATAGACCAAAAACATTCTGGATAAATATCTGAAAACAAATGTAATTATGAATCTGAACGAAGACATTATTTCTGAGTAAATATAGTATAGGAAAGTTGCCCATGACTTAAGTAATAATTGGTCTTTATTCGGACTCCATTTTCTCCCTCTCACTTTCCCTCTCTGCCGCACCTATTTTTTTGACTTCCCTCCCACTGCAGCACTTTGTCTCTCCTTTATTAAAACTTCCATGAAACTTTGGAAGTTGTCAAGAAATGTGGGTAGGAAATGTTACAATCTCAGCTCCCCTCGGTAGTTAAGCAGCATGGCATTTTGGAGGGGGGTCATGCAAGCAATCAATATAGCATTCACTCACATAGAGGCATGTGCTCCCATCCTGAGCACACATTCACATTGCATTTATACAGCAGTAATACCGGCAAAGGGAGGGGTTTGGTGGGGGTTACCATAGAAACTGTTCTCCTTCAGGTTTGAGCGAGGATAATAAAGAGGTAGCAATGAAGTATCACGTGCAAAACATATCTGATGATGCCTTTTGAACTGCGTGAATGAAAGCCGGCAAACAAGCAGCGCAAACAAAAGCCGTCTGAGTCACCGGGGTCTGTATAAGCCAGCTGTCATCGAGCGAGAGGCGGAAAACAACCTGGAGAGTTTGACAGTTTATCACAGGACTAACAGAGATCCTCACCAGAGAAAACAACACTGAGTCAACCATGGCAAATTAGAAACAGTAACTAAGGGCAAATGCATGTTAACGGAGGGATGTCCAAATTTAAACCAGGGACAAATATATGTAATAAAACTCATAGCTACATGCAAGAGGAGTCTTTATTTACACTATAAAAGTTAAGAGAAGGTATCCAATTGTAAATATTGGATATTTTGTCTGTCTACAAGGAAAAAATTGTATTTTTGTTGTTCAGATTGCAGTGTTTTTGTATACATTTAAAATTACACAATCAATACAGGCAATATTTATCACCATATCGTTGTATATTTCAGGATTTTTGTAATTTGAACATTTAAATTATTAGCATAACTAAACATAAAAGTTTCCCTTTTGCTTAGCTTTTTCATTGTGTGAATCTATGTAGTCATTCTTTTTTAGTTTTTTTTGGGGGGGTTTTGTGCTGCTGAATCACCATAAATCTTTCTAATGATAGACACTTAAGTAATTGCTCAACTCCATTATATATGATTACTGGCTTGTGTTTTCGCATCTCTTCAAATCTGTACCATTGAGATTACTGCAGCACCTGCATGTTTTGGTTTCTTTTGGCTGGCAGGTTCCCGCTTCATCTCAAAGGAGGAGCAGGAAAGAGATTCAGTCATGGAACTGAAAACACCTATTTCATTTTGCCCATTTTCTCTCTTCTTACCCTCAGGCCTCAGACTGTAAATCAGTTGGCACTGTGTACCAGTGTGATGCATTGGGGATAAAGGAGTGGAAACAGAATAACATAAACGAGGTGGAGAGATTTGCAAGAGGGGCAAAAACGGAACAATAGGACATTTTATTAAAAATAATCATACATATGCAGACACACAGAGTTGAGGTACCAAAAAATGAGGCATAAGCAGAGCTGTTGTGCAAGCACTGATTCCATCTCCTTTGCCATACAATATTTCTCCTTTGGTGTGTGAGCCACCCACACAGTCACATATTTAAACATATGTATCAAGCAGAGATTATACCCACTATGAAGGCATACACTTGTAACACATTTTCAACCAATAGCACTAAATAGAATAAAGCCAAAAAACATGTGAAAAATGTACTTTCAAGCAATAAAGTCACCAAATTAACTCTGGTGGTGTCCTTATCCATTGTAATGATTCATTTGTGGCCTGTGGATTAACTTTTTATTTGTTTTGGTAATGATTCATATTGGAATACCTGACTAAAACCAATGCTATTTTGGCGGATTAAGCTCTTTCCCCATGCTCAGTGCAGAATAATACTTACATGAGTCAAGCTAATTGCATCAACATCCTACTTCCTGTCACTAGAGTCTGTTTTCTTCCTAATGAGTATCCACAAACATTACAGCACACTAATGTTGATGCAGCCAATCATCTGCTTTAATTGTACTGCAACTTCTGAACAAATACAAAAAGCTGATTTGTAGCTATTTAGTTCCTTAAATGCAGTGTGTTGCACGGCTGAATCACCACTTGTAAGATTTTACAAGTTAAACACTAAGTTTCAGAAGCAGGTAACCAACTTTTTTTCTGATTTATTTCAACTTGATGAACTGAAACCTGAAACCACACCGACTGTGACCTGAACTGTTAACAAGTATTATCAAAACAGAGGGCAAACGTGCTGGCTTTAGCATTCAGCAAACTACCTAGGGTAACAATTTGTTAGCCAAAAGAAGACTTTAGTTTATTAAGTACTGTGGGTATACGGTTCATATATATCTTTAACAAGAAATGACAAATATTGATGATTGTTTCAGGGGAAGTTTTAGTAAAACATTATGGTATCTGTCAGCATGTTTCACACAAACTAATTGTCACTATAAAAAAACAACAATACTACAGCATCCTAAATCACAAGTAATTCACTTGAACGGAATCACAATGTTAGTGTAGATTACCCAATACTGTTAATGAGTGTCAGCTTGATGCACTAGAATACCATGTGAGTATCAGGATGGGAGTTAAAACATGATTCGGATCAATCTCAAAGACAAAGCAGTCCTGTTCCGGAGCAGTTGCAGGAAATGTGTACTACTTTTTGGGGAAAAAAACATATTTGGTATAACATTTTTATAGTTATATATGTTTAACAATTGCACATCAAGTTTCATAGACACATAGGCTAAACTTCATGGAGTTCATTCAGTTCATTTGTAAGGCGACATCTCAACAAGACCTAAAGAAAAAAAATTTTTTACCAAATATAGGCATCGCTCCTCTGTATTATTCTAAACTTCTGAAATACAAACACTGAAATGCTTCAAAATGACATGCAGCTGAGTCAACACTCCTTTACATCTGTTTCAGCAAAATTCGATGTACCTGAATTGATCTCATTGTTCTTTTAGGATGTAAAAGATTTAGCTGGTCAAAGTGTACCTGGAGTCTCATGTGCAACCCCCCACACCCACCCACACACGCACACACACACACTCACACACAACAATCTATATGGCTGGGTGGGAACATTAACCCACAGCATTGGGTGGGTTAATGTTCAACACCAGCACATGACAACCCTTTAGTAGTCAGAAACCAGGAAAAGCTCAAGTTACCAGCGCAAATAACATCCAAGCACACACACATATACACTACATCAGTTTGTTTCACTGAGCATCACACGTTTGTCTTTCTCTTGGCATCTCGAAATGATCATGTCAGCTCCTGCATCAAGATTTTGCAGACAGAGAGATTATCCCACCAAAATGCTGCATAAATCCCCACTATATAGGAAGTCTTAGCAGACATAAAGGTTTTTCTGTGTACTCAACACAAAAAATTCACCAATACAACCCCACCCCTTATCCCACTATCACACACACACACACACACACACACACACTGCACACACCCACACATCTCCAAACAGGTGGCTCGGCTTCTGTCAAGAAACAGAATAGCTGGATGTTGCTTTCTCCTCATTTAGCCCAGAGAAAAGACAAAATGTTCAAATCCTCCTCTCCTTTCCACCTCACTATGCACATCTGTCTCCTCCTGCAGCTACAGCACACACAGGTTGTCCCCAGCTGTTTGCTATGCTAACCCTGTGCACTATATTTAGGACTCAACAGAGCTAAATCAAAGATACACACACACACACACACACACACAGACACACACACACACACTGGGGCACAGTGATGGAGAGATAAACAGCAGCACCAAATAGGCTTGTATTTACCGTGTGTGCTGGCTAGCACAGCAGCATCTTCACTGAGCGGTCGCTTCCTCCTTCTTCCGCCTTACTGTAGTCTCTTCTCTTCTTCTGTGCTCTGTATGGGTGGGGAATTGTCAAACGGCTGCAGCAGCAGCAGCATCATCAGCATCAGCAGCTCTGGGTTCTGTCTCTCTTTCTCTCTCTCTCTCTCTCTCTCTCTCTCCTCCTTTTCCTCCACCCCCTCTCCACACACTCTCTTTCCTATCATCTCTTTGCTTTCTCCCCACCCCCAAAGACCCTCCTCCTTAACACCCTTTCTTAATCATCATCTACAAGCCTTCTCACCCCTCTGCTCACTTTCACCCTTTTTCTTTCCAACAATGTATAGAAAGCTGCATAAATCCACTTGCCTGAATTAATCAGCTCTCTCCACTGTCATAGACATCAGTGACATCAGAAGGCCTCAGTTACACGCAAAGGTAAAAAAGAGATCTTTAAAGTACAGGTGGTACCCTAAAATCTATTTTTGCTTTCTTAAATGCTTTAGTTTATGCTAAGGTTTGATCAAACTTTTTTTTTTTTGGATAATCTAAAACATTTAACATTGTCCAAAACAGAAGAAATATATAACATAAGATAAATTCTTGGACATGGCAGACATGGCAGATTTGAACTTATGGTTATTTAGTAGATCCAATGCTCTATCTCTTATAGTAATATTTTACTCAAAACACTAATTGCATAAATCAAGGCAATGTTTTTCACTATAATAAATAAAAAGCAATCATATCATTTAATATTATAGGCACAGCTATTACACTCATTAACTTAGAATAAGGTAACAATCTTTAGTTTTTGAATACTTCATTAGGCTGAAAGTGCAAGTTAAGGCTTAATTTTAAATCTAAAAGAACACGTTACACCACAAGTGCAAATTGTAGAGCGGAATGATTTCATCTTTATTATTTTTAAAGTGTAACTTGTGCAGTTTCACTAATTTTAGTCATTAACTAAAACATGGCACGCATTTGTCATCACACTGCCTACACTTCTTTGTCAGAATGAGTAATTATATCATACTGTCATGAGCTTATGTGCGGTGACTCATTCCTTGTTTGTCATGCATGTGCTCGGGTGTGTAAATTGAAGCTAACGCCCCTCAAAATGATTTAATCTGGTTAAAAGGATTTAAAATTAATCCTAGCCTAAATTTTGATACAAATTTCTTTTTTTCTAAGCTTTGAACTCTTGGTGAGGCATTGTAAGATATAATGACTGCTTGGTAGATACATAAGAACCTAAATTGTGTGTATCAAACTTAAATTCCAGTCAAAGCAGTTCCGCAAATAATAATATTGCCTTTATAAAAGGAGTGACTGACTGGCTTTTATTAAGCAACTACAGCTCTTTTGTATACCTCCTAACAAAACTTATTAGATGTTATAATTATTTGTTTAATTTCATTAGTAAATCCAACTTATGTGTTTTATTCAGCTTTAAATAAGGAATATCAGTTTAAGGATTTTGAGTGCTCTGTAAACTTAATCTTTGCAATAACAGAATTGTAAAAATTCAAAAATTCGAAATCAATTTCCCTAATGCAGAGCCAATTTTACTAGTGTTTAATGATAAAACAGTGGCACACACAATTGTAAGTGGGAAAAAAGTTCTTGCAATGTTTTTTAATAGTTTTGAAAATAAAAATCTATAAACTTTATTTTGCATTATGCTTTCATACAGGTTTACTGTGTTACAACTTTAAGACATCCAGTACAACCAACTGCCTTCAGAAGTCACCTAATACACAGAGTCCACCTGTGTGGAAGTATTAAAACGGCTCTTCTGTGGAGACCTCAAAGGTTTGTTGGAGAATAATACAGAACAAAAGACAAAGATGCACATTGGAAAGATCAGGCAGAGCCAGAGACAAAACTGACCACAGTCATTTAAGTAGCCAAAAGGCTTAGGATCACTCCAGAGGATATGTAGAGACACATAGCTCAGTTAGAGTGGGGCTGGGGGGGTTGAATCTACTGACATTACAGCTAATAGCTGTGTACAACAAAAAACTTTATGGAAGAGTGGATGAAGCCATTGTTAATGGAAAGTCATTATAAACCCCAATTGTACACCGCCACACCCCATTCAGAAGGCACTGTTGACAGGCAGAGGAAGCTCATATAAGACCAAATAAGAAATGTTGTTTTACATGCAAATATTATGTATGTCACAAAAACCACTGCACATGGCCCAAAAACACAGCATCCCTAAAGTGAAAGATGATGGTGGCAACATCATGACGTGAGGAATTTATTTTTTTCCAAAACAACAGGGAAGCTTGTCAGACCTAACTGGAAGTTAAACGAACTTAAATACCACTTAATTGTTTGATAAAATAGCTAACTCATATAATAATCATTAACCTTTTAGAATTGCTTGGTTAAAGTTTAGACCAGAATCCAAGAGAGAATTAGTGCTGAAATGGTAAATTTTCTGAATTAGCAGTTCATCTAAGGATTGACCTAACTGATCTAGAAGCAGATATAATTATACGTCACATTAGTCTATTTTATTTTTGTTTTATTTGTTTAAATATTTAAATCACTTTATCTGTAATTCCACATGCCTGTAAACACAGTCTGATATCCCAGCGTTGACCAAGTACTTCTCAAGATGCTCCCACAGACATAAGTTTCACCAACATTTGGCGTCCGTTGAAGAATGTCAGTCAGAATTCAATTTCTGTTAGCACTGTGTATTGTAAGGGTTGTATTCCTAAGTGCTGTCTGTGTCTGTAGAGTGTTTGCCAATTAAAACCAAAGGCAGGTGCCATTTTCTGCTTGTTCCTTCCAATTAAAATGCAGTGAGAAATTTGCAATGGTATGATGCCATATTTGGGATGGCCCGGGAAACCATTCCATTCTCCATTCTGGAGATTTTGTAGCATCGTATTCTTCTAAAGCTGATTGAACACAGCTAACCATTTCCTCAAAAATTGTTGAAAAAAAATCTTGAACATTACTTTCACTGAACCCAAATGTAAATAATGGTGGTAAACACTACTGTAACCGCACAACAAATATGACAGGAAGCTTCATTGCAACTGTATATATTGTGGCTCCAATGTGTTCCACTCTCAGTCTTCAGTCAGGCTCTAATAGAAGCATTTCTTGAAGCAAGAGAAAGTTGATTTCCTGGTATGAGATTTTATTAAAGATAGACAGAGTTTTACTATAGTAAATTAAGTAAATTTTGAGAGATTCTAAAGTTATGAATACTTTTGTTTTACGTTGTAAAACCACAGACGAGGAAAAGACTAATTTATGTATGATCTGAAGTCCTAAAAGACTCTAAATTCAATCTAAACCAGATCCCTCTCTGATATCCATCACATCTGCTTTGGTGATTACAGACATGAGGCTACACAGACCAGAAACGGAGTCCTTGTTCAACCACTGAAAAAGTGAGCTGCAAATAGGAAAAGAGGACTGGGAGACCTCCTCTGGATAACTGGCATATACATCAAACTAGTGAAATTTAACTCACAGTTTGGCGGAAGTGGAAACAAGAAGTGAAAACAGATCCAAAGTGTAACATATTAACTGATCTATAAGTAGGATTTATATGATCCAGCAGGTTTTTGTAGCTTTGTGTCTTGATTTGAACTGAGAACAAGCTGTTGGTGTGTTTTTCTACCACTTCATCTGAGGCCAAAAGCTTGTGTGCTTTAGTAGCAAGACAACAGATGGAGTGGGCAATGGACTGAGCATAATTTAGTTAGAACACAAAATCTAAAAAAAAGCACTTTCACAGATAAATTTAATCAAGAAGGGAATCGAAAACAAAGCCAAAATTAATCATTTGTGTTACAGGTTAAAAAAAACAAACTGGCAAGTTAGTGAACGCAAACTGAGTTTCTGTGGGTGGTGTTAGCATCCCACTGAGTTCTAAATAGACTTATAAGTTGTTGTTTTTTTGTGCTATTATTAACCCTGGTCTGATAGCACCTTTTTGATTAGAAGAACGTAAATGGAGATTGCAGGGTCAAATAAGACAACAACATTAGGGATTATTTATTAGATGTGGGACTCCTCTCTTTACTGGGACAGCCCATTTCATCATGAGGGCTATCATCTGAGCGAGCCAGCTGCCGGCAATGCATAATTGTTGCCATAGAAATGGTGTTCAGGGAGACAGCTGTGGCCTTTTAGCAGGAGCCACACAACACACAGAAGGTCATTCCTCACCTGAGGTAAGTTTCTATGGCTGTCCATTTTAGATTGTTTCCATGCAACCGGTCTAAAGGTTTAAACTATGTATGTAACATTTAGGTGACAGCCTTGCGATCATGTAAACTAAGCCATATTTAGAATACAAACATTTAGATAGTAGTCTTTACTTTCAGAGGAAAGGTTTTGTGATTATTCTGATTTAAGCAATTGCACAGACATTTCTACATTAGGTAACGAGTAAAGTGTCCCACTCAGACCCACAACCAGATACCAAGACATGCAATATCACATATCACTAAAACTAAAGGTGTCCCAATACAACTGTTTTACTCCAGATACGATACTGATATTGCTGTATTCAGTATTGACCGATGACGATATTTGACCAGATAAGACATTATCATACTTGCATTTATCTTTTGTTGTGTAAAATGTTAGACAAGGTTTGATTAAGAGATATTATTCAAATGGTGAAAAGTAGTTTAAAACAATAGTAAATTAGCAGATACTTTTGTAGCGATCACTGGGCTCTTTATACTGGATACAAGCTTCTGAAACTGACCGCTTGTGTTGAAACGCCGATATCTGCAAGCAGATATAATCAGATAATAATTAAATATTTGCAAAAACAAAGAAGAAAAAAAACACCCAAAATTTACAGTAAAAAACAAACAAGTGTATGTATGATACAATTTTTAAAGTGACTTCGAGACAGCTTCCCTGGTTTAATTACAAATCGCAAAGTATGTTGGAAGTCCAATGTAAAAATCTAATTCAATGACATTACATGAAAAAAAATGTCAATCCTTAATTATATATTTTATATAATAAAAAATATATGTACTACTTATTTAAGTATATAAATGTGAAGTCATCAGTCCTCATAATAATGCTGAAACATTTGATGGATTAATGGATGGATAAAAATAACATAAAATATACTCAATTTGTCCTACCCTTTTAATGCATTCCAAAAAGTAAAAGCCCACTGAACAAATCTTCTTAGATTTGTGAGAATAAACTTGTACCTATGTCAAAGTTTCTCCCAGCCTAACTGATCCACAGCTGAGTCTGGATTTGCATAAATGAGAATGATGCAGTCTGCGAGTAAAGCTACCCTAAAGACGATGTAAAAGTACAGTGGCTTGCACAAGGTTTTTCACATCCCTGGAACGGTTTTCTTATTTTGTCAAAAGCGCAAGCCGAAACATTTAAAATATTTTGTATACATTTAATTGATAAAGTAACAGAAACATACATAAAGCTTATTTTTATTTTATTTTTTTCTCTCGCTTGTTTGCACTCCTGCAGTTACACCTTTATGCACAGCTGAAATCATTTTGTCCTCATCAGTGGACAACGTAAAAGCTTGAGTGATCCAGCACCACACCACTTTCCCCAGGGTGTTTCTGACTTAGGTGACTGGTACACACAATCCTATGTCCTAAGAATGATTATTTAGATTGGTCTTTTTTAGGGAAAAGATGTCTGGAAGGGATTTTAATTATTTCCTGTTTTGTGGCTAATAGGTGAGCCCACGTGGTGTAGCCTTTTTGCTTTGATTTTTTGAGTAAAAACCTTTTTTTTTTTTGGGTCAGTTGGGGTTATTTTTGTACTGGCTCTCCAGATGCGTAACCTTCTCTTCCTTCTGTTAAGCCATATATATATATATATATATATATTAAATACTTATTTTAATTTGATATAATTCTGAGAGTTCCTGGAATATGAATAATCTGGAGGGTGTTTTGTGTCTAGATCAACCTAAACACGTTACCTTTCAAAAAAGATATATTGCTAATCATGTAAGGCTAGCAAATGTTTAAATAATTTTTATTTTTATCAGAATTTGTGATTGTATGCATGCTCCTGTTTATGGGTATTTTGTCAAGACAAAATGATGGGACAAATTTGTGAGATATACAAGTGCATGATTCAAATCAAGAAAAAAAACTGTGAAAGTTGTGCACCATAAATAATCTACATTGCATGGCTCTCTGTGCTTTCTTATCTCTGAACAGTTGCCCTCATGTTTGCTTTCGTAAGACGCAGAAGTCCCTGAATTGCTTCTTTAAACTTAACAAATATGCTGATCAGGGAACGTTATCCCAGACATTTTACAGAGTAGCTTTTTACATAAATAACCTTTCCTGATAAAATATGCTAATTAACATGAATGTTTCAGGAGCAAAGTAGTCATGCTTATACCTGTATTAAAATGCTAAACTATAATGGAGAAATAAAAATAACCTACCACTTTCCTATAATGACCACTTCCTGCTTCAGGTCCCTGTTTTTCTCCACCAACACTCAAAATGGGTTTACATTGTATACTGTGCAGTATCCCGTCACTTGTTGAGAGGAAAACGTACTTTTAGACTGGAAGAAAGATACAAACACAGACAAATTACTAATGTGTCTTATAGTATTGTTCCCATGAATCAAAATAGAAATAAATGGGGAATTAGCTCTGACAGACAAATGTTTTTTTATTTAGCCATTGTGATACTCCAATTTAAAATCATCTGAGATGCTCTAACAAATTCAAACATATTTAAAAATTGCAGCAAATGACACAATTTTACTGTGATTATTAAAGTATATAAAGCACAGGCGAACACATGGAAATACATGTAGCTCCCATGAACTTATGTCAATCATTTACATTTACATTTATGCATTTAGAAGATGCTTTTATCCAAAGCGACTTACAAAAAGAGGGTTTAACATTGAACTACGACGCAATTTACCTGCAATATGCTAGGAGGGGATTTAACATTAATAACAATAATGAGGCAAGGCAACTTTATTTGTATATCACATTTTCGTGTACAAGACAATTCAAAGTGCTGTACATAGGAAAAAAAGAGCAGAAAATGAAACAGCTTTGAATTTAAAAGAAATAAAATTAGAATAAAAATAAAATAATAATAATAATAATAATAGTAATAATATTCTCAGTTGCTATATGCACAGTTAAATAAGGCTGTTTTCAGCCTGGATTTAAACATCACCAGAGTTGAAACCTGTCTCACCTCTTCAGGAAGACTGTTCCAGATTTTAGGAGCATAAAACTGGAATGAAGCCTCCCCTTGTTTGAATAAAAAAATAATAAAAATAAAATAATAATAATAATAGTAATAATATTCTCAGTTGCTATATGCACAGTTAAATAAGGCTGTTTTCAGCCTGGATTTAAACATCACCAGAGTTGAAACCTGTCTCACCTCTTCAGGAAGACTGTTCCAGATTTTAGGAGCATAAAACTGGAATGAAGCCTCCCCTTGTTTGGTCCTGACTCTGGGCATCAGCAGGAGGCC
>JAVLVB010000002.1:5366403-5380813 GCA_032876305.1 Orestias chungarensis
AACTAATGTGGTCATATTTCCTGGTTTTGGTCAGAACTCGAGCAGCAGCATTCTGGATGTTCTGAAGCTGTCTTAAGGCCCGTTTAGAAAGCCCAGTGAGCAGGCCGTTACAGTAGTCTAACCTGCTAGAGATAAAAGCATGGATAAGTCTTTCTAGGTCTGGTTTACAGACTATTCCTCTGATTTTGGCAATGTTTTTAAAATGGTAAAAGGCTGTTCATGTTGCTGATTTAATGTGGCTGTTGAAGTTCAGGTCAGAATCCAGTATTACCCCAAGATTTTTGACTTGATGTTTAGGTTCCAGAGAGAGCGTCAGAAGGTAACTGATGACGCTTTCTCTTTGTTTCTCAGGGCCACAGACAATGATTTCAGTTTTGTCTGAGTTTAACTGGAGGAAGTTGTTCTGCACCCACAGTCTGATCTGTTCAAAACAGTGACACAATAAATCAACAGGCCCATGCTCTCCTGCTGTCAGCGACACATAGATCTGAGTGTCATCAGCATAGTTGTGGTAGAACACATCATGGCTGCGTATTAAATGGCCAAATGGAAGCATGTACAGATTGAATAAAAGGGGGGCCCAGTATCAGCCCCTCGGGAACCCCACAGGTCACAACCATTCGGTCGGAGACGCAGTTCCCAATTTGAAAAAAGTAACACCTGTCCTCAAGGTAGGACTTGAACCAGTTTAGAGGCATACCAGTGATTCCCACCCAGTCTGTTAACCTCTGTAATAAAATCACATGGTCAACTTTATCTAAAGCGGCGGTCAGGTCCAGCAGAACTAGGACAGAGACTTTGCCTGCATCTGAGTTTAGGCGGTTGTCGTTTGTCACCTTGATCAGAGCTGTCTCAATGCTGTGGTGGGGCCTAAAGCCTGACTGGAAAGCATCAAACACATTGTTAGACAGGAGAAAGTCACTCAGCTGTTGGTATACAACTTTTTTCAGCACTTTTCCTAAGAATGGCACGTTTGATATGGGTCGGTAGTTGTTCAGTAGTGTGGCATCCAGACTGATCTTGTTTAGGAGAGGCTTGATGACAGCAGTTTTCAAGGCCTTTGGGAATATTCCAGTTTGAAGTGAGATATTGACTAAATGAGCGAGTTGTAGCAGCAAACTGCTCAGCACAGACTTTAGGAATCTAGTGGGTAACTCATCCAGGCAGCAAGTAGATGGACCCAGGCTGCAGATGATCTCTTCAACTGTTTTATCGGAGACGGGTGTGAAGTGTGTCAGCTCCATATGACTAACTGGGGGTAGAGGCGCTATGTCTGTCGTGGAAACAATTGCATTTTTAATGCCTTGAACTTTGTCTTTAAAGAATACTACAAACTCCTGACATTTGGATGTAGAAATCAGTTCCAAGGGGATCGACACTGGAAGGTTTGTTAATCTACTTACTGTAGCAAACAGCACTCGAGAGTTGGTTCTGCAGTTTTTGATGATTTCTGAAAAACAGCTCTTTCTGGTTCTACGCAAAGTCCGGTTGAACACGCACAACTTTTCTTTGTAGATTTCAAAATTAACCTGGAGCTTTGACTTACGCCATTTCCGTCCGGCTCTCCGGCACTCCCTTTTCTATGCCCTGACCGAGACCTCTTTTCTCCATGGTGCCTTTTGTGTACTTTTAACCATTTTAACCTTGACAGGAGCAATGGCATCCATAACTTTAAAGACACTTGATGTGTAAGAGTTCACTTGATGTGTAAGAGTTCAACATTTCATCAACATGGATGGGTATATTGTCCCTGAATAGGGCACAAACCCCCCCCCACCCCTCTGGTTTTGACGTGTTTCAGATAAAAAATTTAATTGAGGTGGACTAGCTTTAATTAGGACTGTATCAGCTGTGTTTTTATCAAGCCATCTCTCGGTTAAAAACATAAAATCAAGGTTATGAGATGATATCACATCATTAATCAGAAAGGTTTTCCCTGTCAAGATCTGACATTTAGCACAGCGAGTTTCAGCGTTTTACCGTTGTTTGCTAACTGTGGCTGACGAGTAGTGAACACAAGATTTGAGATGCGTACAGACTGTTTTGGACTGTTTTGATGGTAGACTAATCGTTTTCTGTTACGTATTACTACAGGGATGAAGGAAGGTACTTCCACATCGGGCCCAGTCTTATCCTGGAATGAGCCATGGGTACATGCAGTACTGCTGCCTGGACCCGATGCATATCATTCATATGGCAGTTGTTTCAAATGACTCACTCACAGGACTCTCTGTACACTGGATATGGAGTTGACATAAGGAGTTTGTGTTGGGGGAGGAGTTGCAGGACGACGGGATAGGAGAGGACTGGGGCATGGGATCATCCTGGTGGCAACACTAACCAGCTCCTTCATGCGTTCTTTAAAATCCAGAAGAAGAAGAGATGGGGAGGATGATCTTGATGAGGGAGGGTCCTCATTCCTATCTTTTAGTGGAAGCGGTATCTCAGAGAGCTCCAGGAGGACGGCATCTGGAGGCGCAGGTGGGGGCTGGGGTGCCGCCGTCTCCGGGTAAACTCTGGGCTGCGTCACATCCTTATCCTTATCTTAATGTTTCGCTTCATTTTGTCATCGGCTGCTGGAGCAGAATGGGAACTCAAAACATAGAATAGATTAGCTGCAAACAGCCTGACTCCAGATCTATTGAGGCAGAGACCATCTGCCTTAAAATAATGTCTGCAGTCCCAGAAGAAACTTAAATTGTCAATATAAATAAAGGTGTAAGTGGCACACACACCTGACAGCCATTTGTTCAGGCTGAACAGCCTGCTGAACCTCTCATCTCCTCTCATTGGTGGTAGAGGGCCACTGATGAACACGTCAGCATCCAAATTATTAACAATAATAAGTGCTTTTAGATCTTTCAGGGCAATAGATACCCTCGGAAGAGCTGGGTCTTCAAGGATTTCTTGAAGGTGGAAAGAGAATCTGATGCTCTTATAGTTCACGTAAGGTCGTTCCACCAGCGTGGAACTGCAAATGAGAATATTAACCTGCACGCGGCTTTGGTCGCGTTAGTTGGCGCTCCTTGGAGGAATGGAGTGGGCGGGCAGTGGCGTAAGGCTTTAAGAGGGTGTTGAGGTAGATGGCCGCTGATCCATCAAACACTCTGTATGCCAGCATTAGTGATTTGAATTTAATGCATGCAGCTAAGGGAAGCCAATGGAGTTCAGTGAAAAGGGGTGTGACATGCAGCATTCTGGATCACCTGTAGCGGTCTCACAGCACAGGCTGGAAGATATGTTAGGATGGCGTTGCAGTAGTCAAGGCGGGAAGTGACCAAGGTCTGAACTAGGAGCTGTGTCGCATGTTGACTTAGATATGGCCTAATCTTCCCTGATGTTGAATAGAGAGAAGCGACACGATCGAGCGTCAGAGGCAACCTGATCCGCAAAGGTCAGCTGATCATCGATCATGACGCCCAGGTTTCTTACAACCTTAATGGGTGCCACAGATAGGGAGTCTAATCTGATGCTGATGTTGTGGTGAATAGTTTCCTTGGCTGGGATGACAAGCAGTTCAGTTTTGGAGAGGTTCAGTTGGAGGTGGTGATCTTTCATCCATGCAGATATGTCAGAAAGACAGGCTGAAATTCGCGTCGGTACCGAGAGGTCGTCTGGAGGAAAGGACAGATAGAGCTGGGTATTATCTGCATAGCAGTGATAGGAGAAGCCATGCGAATGGATGATTGGGCCCAGCGAAATAGTGTACATGGCAAAGAGGAGGGGGCCCAACACTGAACCTTGGGGCACCCCTGTGGTAAGGTGGTGTTGCGTATATGTTTGGCCTTGCCATGCTACATTGAAGGATCGTCCGGTGAGGTAGATTTCAAACCAGGAGTGTGCACTGCACTCAATGCCCATGTCTGCCAGCTTGGTAAGTAGGATGCTGTGGTTTACAGTATCAAATGCAGCTGACAGTTTTTGGTGAAGAAGTTGGCAAAGGAATCTGCCGTGAGGTTGGTTGCAGGAGGGGGAGGTGGTGGGTTTTACAGAGACTTAAAGGTAGAAAATAGCTTCTGGGTGTCGGTAGCGCTGTGGATCTTGTCCTGATTGAACTCCTTCTTTGCAGTGGTGACGCTTGAGGAGAAGGATGAGAGCAGCATTTGGAAGTGTGACAGATCAGATGGGTCCTGTGATTTGTCCCCATCGACCTAAGTGAGTCAGTCAGCTATGAATGTGACTGCATGGGTCTTGCAGGTTTGGTGATCAGTGGGCACAAGCCGTTTAAACAGGAACTCTGTGTTGAGCAGAGAGACTCTGTGGCATAATTCACCTCCAGAGATGAGAAAGTGCTACGGGGTGGAAGAGCAGAGGTTACAAGTGCAGAGAAGTGGGCAGGAGACAAGTTGCGGAGATTGCGTCGAAAGGAGATAGTGGGTGGGTGTGCAGTGGGTAGTTGATGGAGACAACTATCAAGCTGAATAAAGTAGTGGTCTGAGAGGTGTAGAGGAGTAACTTTAAGTGAGTTGGTCATGCAGTGTCTGCTTAAAACAAGATAAAGTACTTTACTGGCCCTGTGAGTTGGGGGGCTGCTTACCCACTGGAGATCAAACGAGTGAGTTAGCGAGAAGAAATCTGCGGCATCTTGAGTGTCAAAGTTAATGTTCGTATCACCAAGGACAAGCAGAGGACAGTCATGCTCAGGGATGGAGGAGAGCAGGGAGTCTAGATCGTCTAGGAAGTCACCCAATTAACCTGGAGGACGATATACAACAAACACATACATTTTAACAGGTGCTGTGGTCAGGGCGGCGTGGTATTCAAGGGAGTTGTACGAGGCTCCTGATCTAAAATGGGTATATTTCCATTTGTTGGATATCAGTAGCCCCGTACCACCTCCTCTTTTGCCAGGCCGTGGTGTGTGAGAGAATGTGTAGTTGGTGGAGAGTGCAGTCGGTGTGGCGCTGTTTTCTGGTTTGATCCAAGTTTCTGTGAGAGCAAGTATATCCAGTGAGAAATGGTTTGCATATGCAGAAATAAAGTCTGCCTTGTTCACAGATGACTGAAAATTCCATTGACCTACAGAGAATTTATTGGTTTTGGATGACGATGTGGTTTAGTGAGCAGAGATTTCTGAGGTTACGTTTCCATTTGTGAAAGTAGAACCTCCTGTGGTTGCCAGAAAAAACAGAGATCGGATTGTTTCTATTTTAATTATAGAGAGTGCCGATGTTTATTTAAAGTCAAAATTGTGTTACATAATTTTTTCACATTCCATTAAATCATCCCATCATGCAAATGCAAGATGGATTGGTTTTGGTTTGGGCCATAAATTGTTACCCAAATGTTAAGGTTTCATAAACTTCTTTGATTGTGTTATTTAAACTTTGAATGGACTTTTGTTATCACGTAGCTGTGATCATGTTCAGAGCTGCAACAGATCTAAAAAAAGCTGCTTTAAGCTGCTTCAAGATTATTATTTTTTTCCTTTTTTGACTGTTTTTATTCTTTACAGATGTGTAAATGTTTAAGGTTTTTATGTATGACTTTATTATAAATGTATAGCACTTTTTATTATTTTAGAAGTGAACAAAGTGAACAAAAAAATTTAAATAGTAACTGGGTCAGTCACGAATAATTATGAAGAAGGGTACTTAAATAATTGATGAAATTCAGAATTCTTTGAATATTAAGATAGTTTTATAGAAACTTAACACACTGTAAATTTGAACAGAGGTGACATATTCAACTTTGCATTAGAGAGAATGGTCCCAGTCTAAACAACCAATGGACAAAACTACACATTTCTGGAAAGAATCAGGGAAGTACAGAATTTTGCCTTGTCGAATAACTGAACTGACTCACCCCAACTTACCACATTGATAATCTAGAAATATTTAATGTTAACTGCACAAAATAAAAGTGGCAATTCGTAAAGTTACAAAATGAACTGCAAATTAGCTGTTGAGGAAATAGCCGATTCAGCAAAATAATTTTGGAAAAAGCTGGAATATGGGTTATTTTTACTTCCAGCAAAGCAGTTCTATCTTGTGGGGCTAATAGTCTATTAGTAGTAAAAGGATTACGAAAATAAAATGAATCTGCTGTTGCGTCAAGTTTTGTACCTCAACTGGATTTACAGATTACTTTTTCTTCTTCAAAATGTTATTTTCTCTGAGCTAAATTTTAACTTACTTGAACTCTGTGTTGAAATATAAAATCATATCTCTAAAAAGCAGGTTGCAAGCTTCTCCAAAGACCTGTGGAGAGACGTTTTTGCACATCAAAGAAAAATAAAAAAAGAAGGCAGTGTTTGGAATCAAATTAAGCCATCGGTCTTCAACTTTCCAAATTTTCCAATCACTTTGAGGCGAAGGCCTAAATCGATTTGAAAGGGGTATTAACTAGTCAAACTCAAAAAGACAGGAAGAGAACCTATAATGGAGCACTCTATGTCATTGGGTGTCTGACTGAAGAAATAGCCATAATCTTTGAGCTTTAAATACAGAAGGATGGATTTAAAGCTTTGCTGCAGCCAAGATGCTTTTGCTGGCATGCAGTGGCTCTATAAAGTGAACTCACCCCTGATACAATAGTGTGTCATAAATCCCTCGCTAATAAAGTGGAAAACAAATAAATCTGTCTTTAAAAGAGGCTAGAATAATCTACTTATAAAGGTGTGCACCTGCATCATACTGATCAGGCTTGTTTGTCAGATTAAAAGTACCTTTTGAAAATAAATTAATATTAAATAGGTATAAAACCCTCTAAATAAATCCAAATTCCTATAGAAAAAAGCTGCAGGGGAAAAAACATGTCTTTAAAAACTAATTATAAGAAACAACTTGAGGGAAATTAATCTATACAATAATTTTAATTAGTGTATTGAATTTCTGAAATAAATGAACTCTTTTATGGAATATGGCCTTATGTAATTCACTGAATCGGTTCGTAAAATCCATTTAATTTACAGAATATTCTGAATTTACAATGAGCATGTTTTTTTAATAGTTCCATTAAAATGTTATTTACTGTGAATCACCACTATATGAACAAACTTAACTTATATTTTTACTCACACAAAGCAAACTTAATATTTGATTAATTACAAACTGTTAGTAGAATAGATCAGAGGTCTAGGTTTGGTTGTGTCATTACCTACAGAAAAAGAGGTTGCAAGAATCACATCTACAGGGGTTGGATAATTAAACTAAAAATCCCTGGTGTTTGACCACAATAATTTATTAGTATGGTGTAGGGCCTCTTTTTGCAGCCAATACAGCGTCAATTTGTCTTGGGAATGACATATACAAGTCCTGCACAATGGTAAGAGGGATTGTGGCCAAGTCACAACGTGATGATGTTGGAGGAAAACGTTTCCTGACTCGCTCCTCCAAAGCACCCCAACGTGAAACAATATTATTTAGACCTGGTGACTGTGCATTCATTAAACCAATCTCGTGTGTATTGGTGCATTGTCATCCTGATACAAAGCACTGCCTTCAGGATACGATGTTTGAACCACTGAATACGCATGGTCCTCCTGAATGGTTCGGTAGTCCTTGGCCATCTAGCGAAGTATTGGGCCAAGCGAATGCCATCATATGGCAGCCCAAACCATCACTGATCCACCCACATGCTTTACTCTTTGCATGATACAGTCTGGGTGGTATGCTTCTTTAGGGCTTCTACACACTGTAACTCTCCTGGGTGTTGTGAAAACAGTAAAGGTGGACTCATTACAGAACAATATTTGTTTCACATTTTCCACAGCCCAAGATTTGCACTCCTAGTACCATTGAAACCGACGTTTGGAATGAAAAGGTTTGGCTATACCAGCCCGGCCGTGTATATTGACCCTGTGGAGCTCCCGACGTACAGTTTTGCTGGAAACATGAGAATTGAGGTGCACATTAAATGCTGGCGTGATTTGGGCACTTGTGGTTTCTATGTTTTGTCGGATATAATCCGGGTTAGCACCGAGAATCCCTTTCAGACAGCTTCCTTCTTGCATCATCCTGTTGGATGAGGTTGGTCCTTCCTTGTGGTATGCTGACATTAACCTGGATACCTTGGCTCTTGATACATATAAAGACTTGCTGTCCTGGTCACAGATGCGCCAGCAAGACATGCACCAACAATTTGTCCTCTTTTGAACTCTGGTATGTCACGCATAATGTTGTGTGCATTAAAATATTTGAGCAAAACTGTGCTCTTAGCCTGCTAATTGGACCTTCAATCTCTGCTCTTACTGGTGCAATGGGCAATTAAAGGCTGGTACCCATGAAACCTCCCACACTAAAATGACAGGTGTTTTAGTATTATTGTACAACCTCTGTAGTTTGGTTTTCAGTTTATTTAGATTAATGTTGACACAAAGGTTTAAAAAAATAATAACAAAACCCTAATGTCTCAAGGTGATAAGGTTTTTAGGTTACAAAAACCTGACATTTTAAAATAACCTTGAACACCTTTAAGAGCAGTAGCCAATTAGTAAATACACATAATAGTAGGATAATCTTAAACCTATATTAATCTTATAGGCTTTATAAACTGTTTAATCAAGCGATCACCTAGTTTAGCATTGCTTCTGTGTATTACAAAAAAACTTAAGCCAAAAAAAACATTTTTTTTTGTTTAGAGCAAAAACAAAGAGAACATTACTGTAACGAATCCATTAATATGCCATAATGGTTGGCACACAGCTGAGTTCATAGCATCCATTGTTGACCATCAGCCAAATCCAAAAAAAGATGTACATCCTGACATCAGGATACTGAAGTCTTGATTCTGGAACTCCTAAGCTGACAGAAAGACACCTATGTCCACCTGCTCTGTTGGCCTGTCTGCTTGGCATACTTGCCAAGCAGACAGGCCAACAGATCCTACGCCTTGCAAAATAAAGCACTAATCAAATGGATTTTAGCATCTGGCTTCCTGGACTATGAAGCAAACACATCATCTCTAATCAGTGGCAGCCACTACATCTACGACAGGAATGATTCAGTGCAATGGCTCAGAGCCTGTGGATGCAGAGGGCAGACGCTGACAGGAACTACTCTTTTTTGTTGGGGAGGCTCAGTTGTGCCATCCATATTAGGACACATAATTTCAGTAGTGAGAAAGCTGAATCACTGACAGGAGTCTCATCACAGAAGAGGACAGTGACACAAATGTTGTTGCAGGATTATGAACTTGTGCAATTTCTCGTTAACACAAATGGCAAACCAACGTAGACTTGCATGAAACTCTGTGTAGGCATGTAGACATGATGAAGATTGATTGAGTGATAGAAAGGCAACAGTTGCACAGGTAGCCACTTAGTACGACCAAAGACTGGAATGCTCTCTTTGCTTTGTCACCAGTGTACCCATTGTCTGATTACTTCCATCAGGTAATTTACCATGTCTTAAAGCTGAATTCATCACAAACTAGTTCTTAAAAATAATTTTGAGTTCAAAGAGTTCCAGTCATTAGATCACAATCAAGTCAACATGTTATTGTGAAGGGTCATTGATGAGCGGCTGACAAATCTCCAATATCTGGTTAAAGCTGCAAGCAGGTAACCTTTGGAAAAATGTAATTTTTGCAGATTTGTTACAACTGTCACCTTGTTCTAACAGTACAATACGAGTAAGATATTCTGTGGGAAAAAAATCAATATTGTCTTTCTCCTCTATGCTGTCCTACTGCAGTTTTCAGAATTTACACAGCTCGTTGTCAGAAACAACCAATCATACCGAGTCTTAGCAATGTCAATACTTTATCCCAAGAACACAAGTAAAGTCTCATAGGATCTACAAAGCAACTGTTGATGTTAAGGTGCCTGAAAAACTGAACATTGTTTTTCAGGGCTTACAATGTCCAAACCTTTTCTTTAGCTAAAACATGTTTTTTGGTAAAATGTTGTTGTTGTTTGAATGAAATTAAATCAAGAACTACATTGTGCATTGTATGTTATGCATTGTTAGAAGATGGCAGTAGCTGTCTTAACCCAGTGCTGGAGCTGTCCTGCACAAGTTCCAGTCAGAATGTATTCCCAGCTCGTACATGACTTTGAACTCACCTTTACTTTAATGTCATATGACACTAGGATGCAAAGTAGTGTTCCTGCACCAATAGATAAAGGAACAGTTTTAGATTAGCATACATATACACTGAATTATTTTATTTATATGTGACTGGATTTAATCGATCATGTTTTAGAAGTATGAGACAGAGAATAATGTGTGCAAAACCTATTTTGTATAGTAGGTAGTGAATGTACTTTCTTCTATAGCCTGCAATGATCAGTTTGCACAATGTGACACTACATAAGTTAGATTTTTTTTATGTCTTGTGGGGGTATTGCTCTTGTGTTTACCAACCCTAAATGTCAAAGCTTTGCGAAAGATGCACAATCACCGGAAGAGTTGCAGTGTGTGCACTGCACGCAGGAAAGTCAGCAACCAAAACAGCTGATGCAAGGACATGACTACTCTTTTACTTACTTCAGTGGCATTTCAGTGGGATCTTTGAAATGCACATCTTTCCTCAAGATCAAGCCCGGGAGTCAAGCTGTGGGTCACTACATTTTAGGTGAACTAGACACCTACTCACATTGCAGCAGAGCAAACAATACAAAAACAGTAGGAATGCCAATGATGGAAATTAAGAGAATACATTATTTATTTTAAACAGAATGAAACTGTAGAGCCTGTAGGAAAGGTAGACTTATAGGCTTTTTAGGATTTTTCTACCAACACTAGTATTCCAATGGGATACTAGTTATTAAACTGTTTTTTTTCTGGATTTTTGAGTAAAATGTTGAACATTTACAAGGTGTATTTACTTGTCCAAAAGCATGATTGTGCAGCAGGGTTAAACGTATTTTAAGTTGTAGTAGCTCCCTCTGGTGTACAAGGGATGCAATTACGTGAGATCTGCTGAGTTTACAATTTAGGATGTGCAACAATGAATCAATAATCAAGATTGAAGCTCCAATCTAGCTTGTGGGTATTGGATTTTTTATTTTTTTTTATTTTCTCTATCATTATTTTATGTATAAAAATTGTAAATGCATCAATATTTCCATTCCCCAAACAGGAGTCACAAACATAATAAAAGCGCTCAATACTCTGGAGGAAAAAAAACTATTGATGTAGATCTGTTTGAATTTATAGTAAAAACAAAGTTCTTACCTTCTCGTGGCATCAGACCGGGCATCAAACGCAGAGGCATGTTTGTGTACATGTACAGAGTGTTACAGCAGTCCTAACGGTTTGCCTTGTCACTTATTCTGTTCCAAACATGCAGTGACATTCAAAAGTGGTAAAACCTCTGAACTGATTTTACATGACAGAACAGTATAAAGAGCAGCGGCACATTTAAGAATCAAAATATTTGCTAGTTTTATATATATTTGGTTAGGATTAAGCTATACAGGATGGAGAATGTTTATGAACATCACAATTGAAATCTAATTTTGATGTAAAACATTTTAGTATCGGTTGCATGCGTTGAGTCATTTTGCAGCTAGAAGATGAAACCCCACCCAAGTCTCAAGCCTTTTCACAGTCTCAGAAATGTTTTCATGGACAGTTGGAATGTATTATTACATTTTCTAACAACCTCTGAATAGTTTCCCTGTCTCTGCTGAAATTGCATACCCTGGTTTGCACATATAAGCTAAAAGTTATAATTCTGTTCTCCTAATAACCTTCTTTCAACAACAGCTCCTACTTTTTGCAAATCTGCTTTAAGGGTCAGATTTATGGTCTTTTTAATGATTCACATTTATGTCCAGCTTTGATTTGGTCTAGCATAATACATCTAATTAACTACACTTAGGTCTTTGGTCAATAAAGTGACATAAAAAAGATAATATTTCAATTTAAATCTATCATGACTGTTTAAAGAATAAAACACAAGTAAAGGTACTTAACCTAGTCTACAGGAACATTTTATTGAGACATCAGACAAAAGCAGTCCTCATTGTCCAAATCTCATTCCTTCTTCTAACTTTAGAAGACCATGTAAATACAGACTCCATTTTCACATTTCAGAACAAAGCCCACAAATCAGCATCCCTCTGGCTTCCTCACTTCCCCGAAATCTCTAAAAGGGCTTAAAATGAAATCAGTATGCTGCTTTTTGTAAGGTTGCATCAGCACCAAAACCCTGTGTGTGTGTTCTGTCCATATACAGTCTCTGGCTAACGTCAGGACAGCGCGCAGGACAGAGGGCAAGGCGGAAAGAAAAAAGGCACCGTGTGTGCACGAGCAAGGAGAGGACGCAGAACGTACACTTCGTTCTACTCTGTTGCCTAGCAACACGTGCTTGCTGTCTGCTCCTATCTTTTTGGTGGACGCATTACTTGCTGTAAATTGGTTTCCAGGCCTGACACGATGCCCTGTGAGTAATGGGGTCATGCCTGTTTAAAAGAGAGGCGTGGTAGCAGATGGTGACATTACGGTACAGCGTTAAAGACAACTAAAAAGTGTTTATTCTAAAGAATCCGAAGTAAAAACAAAACAAAAAAACTGCTGTGTCCTTAGTCAAATGTGACATTAATGCCATTACTGGTTTGTATGGGATCTTGTGGAAACAGTATTTTATTGGTATTCCCTCTTTGCCCAAAGGCAACATGACCTCTAGAGTATTTTTGATATACTCATACTGACACATGATAATTTGTAGTGTTAAAGAAAACATCTTTATAACATCATAACTCACCTTAGTCACTTTACTTCAAAATTTTGAATAGTCTTAGGAGGTAGTCTGACAAACTTTATAAACCTCAAAAGAACAACACTGCTTTTATCAGTTTATAGATTTTTTCTCAATTTCTCTTTAAGTCTATGAACGTGTTCTCTGACCGATTGCAACCGCCTAAGCACTTCTTTGTTTAAACACTTTGACTTTGCATAGACATTTTGCTTACAAATTGGCTTTTACTTGTGTACCTTCTAACGGACTAAAGGTATCCATTCATTTTCACTGATCAAACTGCATTTGATCATGTCTACATCTTTGTTCTCTTCTACTTACACAGGCTCTCTGTAGGTCAAAGAATAGACTTTGAAATAAGACAGCTATATAAACTACTAAGTGGTTTAGCATCAGTATACATAAAAGTATCGTTTTCATACAGTATCAACCATTCAGACAACTCAAGACTTCTGGATCAAGTTAACTTTGCAGCCCGATAGTCACATCTTAATTTGGAGACTACATTTTTTCTTTTTCTTATCTGACACAAACATTTAGAAAACGGTGATTATAACTTTGTATTGTAACTTTCCTTTATCCTTTATTATGCTAATGCAAACATAGTGTTCTTGTTGTTTGTTTTATGTTTTTATATTGTAAAACCCCTTAAACTGCCTTGTATCTGAAATGTCCTGCACAAATAAACTTGCCTTGCCTCTACTAATAGTTTAATTAAAACAAACAAGCATTCAGCATGCCATGACTAAAGGGTCAGTTGGTTTTTCTCTTCTGCACCTACTAGGAAATTATTTTGTCAGGTTCAAATATGAAGTACCGAAAACTACGGTGGATCTAAGTAACTAATATGTAACTGTATTTATTTAGAAAATTCATCAACATTAAAGACCACCTTTTAGGTTTATCTTTTGCTATAATAGCAATTTGGACTATAAAGGTTTGCAGGGTACAGCACATTGTTACCTTGCCCTTGATGTGGAGGGGGTGCTGATGGTGCATGTTTCTTGTTCGGATCATAGCAAGCTGTCTTTGGATCCACTGTAACTCCATCTGAGACTGCCTCAGTAGATCTTGCATCTTGGTCCTGGTTGTCTGACCCCTCATTATTTACTGGAAAAACCATTTAAAAAATCTAGTATATATGCTTTGAACTCCAGCATGTCAACACTTAACTTTGCTAACAGTATTTGTTTATTCTTTTAGAATCTGTTATTGTCATGTTTTATGACTCTGCAATTGAAAATCAATTCCTATACCAACCTTTTATACACTGAAAATGATTCTACATTGAGGTCTTTTTACCTAAATAAACTTTAAAGTGTTACAAAATACTGCATGTATATGATACCTTTATTGGTCTTTATAAATGCCCTATTCAACATTGTTCTTGAATTAATTCACGCTGTCAGTGCTGTAATTATCAAACTAATGGGATGATTAAAAAATACAGTCATGTAACACATGCAGAACACCAGCCTTTGACCACTGCAGTTTTAAACCTAAGAAAAGAAGGCGCTATCAAACTGATTATTAATTTAAAAGGACATTTTTACACTAACTTTGCACCGTCATCATGCCTTATTACCTTAATCAATCATTCTTATATGCTTTGATTGATGAATCAGTAAAATCATCCGTAAGTTAAAATTTTTTTCCTCAAATTATGATTTTGTTAGCATGTATTTATGTAAATTCAGAAGTGGAAGTGTGTGTGTGTGTGTGTGTGTGTGTGTGTGTGTGTGTGTGTGTGTGTGTGTGTGTG
>JAVLVB010000002.1:5390812-5425253 GCA_032876305.1 Orestias chungarensis
ATTATTTCAGTATCCTGTGCTTCTAAATTAGCTTTCTGTCTTTTCAAACCCCCAGTCGCTCGTGGCAGACGGCTGCTTGTACTGAGCCTGGTTCTGCTGGAGGTTTCTTCCTGTTAAAGGGGAGTTTTTCCTCTCCGCTGTCGCTACATGCATGCTCAGTATGAGGGATTGCTGTAATGTCAACGACAACACAAGCCATTGTTTCTGCCTGCTGATTCCAGAGGAGTGAATGCTGCAAGTCAATGACTCCATGAATCTGCTGGGGTTCCTTAGATTGGAAACTTTTTCAAATTGATTTGTTAGAACGTATCTTTGATTTTAATTGATTTTTTGTAAAGTGCCTTGAGTGCCTTATATAAATAAACTGATTCTTGATTCTTGGTTCCTCCATCCATTTACCCTTTATAACATTGGATGAAAACACTTGCCTGTCAACGACTCATCTTCCCCGGGAAGCTTCCCAACAAACAGATCCTTTCTCTCCAACAATGTGCAGAACAGCTTGCAGCAGGACTTCACAGCGCAGATAACCTCCTTCTCCTTGTCTGACTGAGGTCATGTAGATGGACAAGCACGCTGGCATTAGTTCCAATGAAACCACGCACATTGAGATGTTAAAATATTTTTTGTGGGGGGGGGGGGGTTCTCACCTGAAGAAACTCAAGAAGGTCAAAAACGTCGTTGGCATGTTTTCTGCTTTTAATTATACGCTCGACGACAGCTTCCATGTCGATTTTGACCTGTTTTGCCTTAGCTCCCGAACTCACGTTGCGCCTTTTGGCCGGCGCCATATTTGTTGACGGTGTGGTGCGTTCACGTGTGTGCCGGAGAACAGGACAAAGGAGTACAAAAAAAAAAACAACCACGAAATTTAACTTCAGGATATTATTGGCCGTATTTTGGCAATAATTCCTCCACGAAAGATTGGAATTAGCCTTAAATAGTCACAAAACGACCGAATAGTGTTATACATAATGTTTGATGTTATAGTTGATTATTATTGTGCAATCTATACATACTTTTTTGTATTCCAACATCATTTTACATCCCTGCTTGAAAAATATGAGGTTCTTACTTTGCTAAATATGAGAGAAGGCTTGAGAAACAAACAAGAAGCAGTAATTATTGGCCTATAGTTATTTGTAGCCTGTTATCCAAGGTCTTCAAAAAGTCTATTTGAAATATAAAGGTACAATTTGTCTTGACATGTGATTCCCAGTCTTGTTTTACTTCTAAATAAGGTACAGACTTGTTTTTGATATTCTTTTTTTGTTTCCAAAAAAAGAGTGATTCAGGATATGTTCAACAAGGATAATTAGACTTTATGTAGTTCCTCCAAAGCATCTGTGTGCTTTATTAAGAACTATTGTACAAACTATACAACAAAAGTGTTCCTAAATCTTTGATTAGAATGTTGTTCTTCTGTTGTATTCATCAGTCCATTATTCACTATAAACTGAGTACCTATTCCCTTGTGGGGATTTGGTTGGACTGATGTGCATTATACACTGTATGGATGGTTTATCAAAGGTGCAAATGAGTTCGTGATCTATGGCTTTAGCCTTTAAAAGGTATGGGAAAATATTGAATCCAAAGATTAAAATTTTAATTGCAAGAATTGTGGAGAACCGGAACTTCACCGTTCCTAAAATTTTGTTGTTAAAGCTTGTACCGGGCTTAACTATTTTGAACGTTGTATATTTAATGAAGCAATTTATATAGTGTCGCTTAACGTATTCAAAATAATTATGTTGAGCTGTAGGTTTGGTATACAAACCAGTCCAGTGAAGGTTCAATGGACCCTGCTTATTGTGGAAGAGCGAGAGAAGGCAGCATGTGGAAACCTGCTTTGTCTTACAATAAATTATTATTATCAGACTATCAATCCTTCATGCTGTATTGTGCAGTCTGAAATATAGTTGTATAGGGAATCTGATCTGTGGTTGGACTGCTTTGACTCAGCTGACATGTCTGAACTGAATGCGTTACATTCTGGCTTTTAATAACTAATGTAAACGATGATACATAAGAATTTAAAAGAGAAAGAACTGTATTACATAAACTTCTTTGTATAATGTACAATTATTCTTCTAAACATTCAAAGACAATTGCTTTCGCTTTTCTGAAGTCCAACGCAGCAGTTGATGACCAACAGAGGGTGTTCTTTAAGAATACTATCCAATGAATAAACTAGAACTTGGCTTTTTATTTTACTATTTCCATATACAAAAAAAGATAATTAAGTGTCTTTTTTAACAAAAATTACACTTTTTTTTTACAATAAAAAATGCAAGAAACATAATCAGACAACTCAATAAATAGACATTACTGGGCAAATTTCAAATCCGATACATTTTCAAATATTTCAAACATACGGTTTGGGTTAACACAGAAGGAGCACCATTAAAGGGAAATAAGAAAAATCTGAAAAGAGGCTGGACAACTGAGAATTGTTTTATTATGCTGGTCAGTATGAGCATTTTTTTCTTAAGATAAAAAAAAAATCAGGGATAATACCAAATATAAAATAAAAAAAAATCCTTGACAAAAGGAATCTCTCCTTAGGAAGTCTAATCAGAGTTGTTTCCGTCATCTGGATTCTCCTGTGGAGAAAAATTGGAGAAGCGCGATATAACAATGTATCTTTCCCATAATGCATCACATTAGATCAGCAAATTAATAACTTCGATATACCTGTCTTTGGTCCTTACTGTCTTGTGTTCCGGTAACTGTTGCTTCAAAGTCATGGATGGGAAGAGTGGACATCCAGCTGACCATGGAGCCCTCCTCACATTCTGTCTTAATAATGCTGGGATATATGTGAGCCTCCTTAAAGGCCTTGATCGCTTCCTCCTCAGAATCCCACTCCAGCCGCTCGTGCAGACCGTCCCCTCCGAAGCGCTTGTTGTACCGGTCAAAGTGAACCCTCTCGAGTACCAACCCGAGTCCTGGGGCTTTTGGGACATCCACCTTTTCCTGACCCCAGCTCCGCTCTATCACTTGCTTATTGGCATAACCCTTGACCACCGCTATCACCAGGCCGATCATCTTGCGGATCTGGTGCAGCATAAAGCTTTGGCCTCGCACGGTGATCACAGCAAACTCGTAATTGTCGCGTACGAAAGGCTCCCCGCAGGACATCTCTGTGATGTAGCGACGGGCACTGGGGTCACTCGGAGCCTTCTGGGACGTGAAGTTGTGGAAGTTATGTGTGCCTTTGTAGAGTTCAAAAAGCTGATTCGCCTTCTGAATGGTCTCTGGTTCCAAGCGAAATGCTGCTATTTTCTCAGTGTCGTAGTCTTTGGGGGAAAAGGCCACAGTCGGTAGCATGTAGGAGTATGTACGAGCATCGCAGTTGTTTTTGGAATTAAATCCCTGGGTGACTCGCTTAACTCCTGTGGAATAAAAAATATATATATATTTATGTATATTAATATATATTGTGTTTGATCTTCCAGTTAAAAATAAGAAACGCATACATTTTTAGTTTTCATTAAACTTTTCACCTGAACATTTGACCTAGTAGCTCCAAGCAGCATTACTGAAGTCCTGTTCGCTGTCATAGATGCCCAAATCAACAGTTGACACGTCTACATCAACAATACAGTTTCCATTTTAATAGTTATAACACCTTTAGCTAAACACCCCATAAATACTGAAAATAATATTTAAGATCATATTTCAGTAATAAAAATGGAACATCAAGTTCCTGTTACAAATCATTTACTCCTTTCTACATTTTCTCATATCAAACAAGTACGTACAATTTAGTTGTTTAGTTGCAAACCGGCATAAGATACTTTTGAGCAACTGATTTTTAAAATCAGATCAACTCTACATCTGCTCTCCTGCACCTGCTCTTATTTTAAAGCACATCACTATCCATCACTTGCTTTGCAATCCGTTATAATCTCCTAAAAGTCTACTGGGGTTGTAGCTGTATGCCCACCTTCCAAAACGAATCCAGAGCATTATATTGATGGAGCAACTTTTAAATCTTTCTCCTACGGTAACAACCACTAGAGTGACCTGTAAGTTGAGGCCTTAGACATCAACTTAAAATCAGCAGATTCTCTGTACCTGCAAATGTTTCAGAGACTCTTTATTGCAAGTATTTATACACGAGAATCTTACCGAGCACCCTGATCTGTGGAGGCAAATGCTCGTTGATTTTTTCTATTATGTCGTCAATCAATCGTAACTTCAGTGAAACCACTTGACCAGCAGCAGAGACACCCTAAAAAACATAAAAAATGACAAAACAAAGTATACATTTAAACCTATAAGTACACATATTGTAGTAACAATAACCCACTAAATTAATAAACCAGGCACGTTTTTATCAAAAGTAGCAAGATAATGTATACATATTGCTTTAAAATTTGTTGTAAATGAATTCCCCATAAACACATACCTTATCTGTTCTAGCACATCTTTGGAAGGACATTTTCTTCATTTTATCACCGTGGTTTTCAGGAATGCAACCTGATTTAACGAGAGCTGTGACCAGATCATCTTCTATGGTTCTAAACTGGGAGTTTCCAGGATTCCTCTTAAAAGCGGGATTTAAAAAAAGGCAATTAATAAAAGCTGACATGTATTAAATTACAATAACAGAGATATGAACAAGGACAAAAGTAGTTATGTTTCTCTTACATCCAAACATTTTAAAGTGTGGTCGGATCTATCCAGACTTGTGTTTGTTTCTAAGAGGAATTCAGTTTGTAGCAAAGATAAAAGAAAAGTGCTTCTACTTAGTCCTTTTCATCTGCATTCATTCTGAATTTTATTCATTAAGCAAGCAGCATCTATTTACCTCCAATATTCCGCAATGAAGTAGTGTTCAATTTGGCAGATCTGAAGCAGTCGTTTTGGCAAACATTGCAGATTACAGTTCTTTTATTGTGATTCCATAGAAATCGGCGTAACGACTAGATTTTTCCCCCACTATCGGTGTGGATCAAAAATTAACCATACACATGTCCTCCCCCTCAACTGCCAGCTGCCCATCGCCAATCAGCTTGGTTAACCTAGGCTAACACCACGGCATATTGTCACTCTAAAGAAAGACAAATGGACTGTCACAAAAGAATATAGTGCAGACCAATAAAAAAAGGCAAAGCTGCCATTCAATTGCATCACGTGCCTCTATGACCTCCATCAATGCCACATATTTTGCCATAATTATGCCAACTAGATGAAGCAGCTTTCAAATGGGCACATATTCTTTTTATGCATCGTCCCTAATGCAGTTCATAGTTTTTGCAACTTTGATTCTCCCAGACAATAAAAATACCTGCATGCCATAATATCCCTTCCCAGAATATGCCAGAAGGAGCACCACTTTCTTCTTCGGGTACCTCCTGTCATCTTCATCGTGCTCCCCTCCTGCTTTCACTCTCTTAGCGGCTCTCTCAGCTGAGTCCTGCTTCTCCTCATTCTGCCTTTTGAACAGCGTGGCCGTCTGTTTATCTGTGGATTCCTCACCCATTGTGCACAAGGACCTAAAGGCTTCAAACGGAAATGTACGTATTTATAAACAAGTAGTTAAGTCACCTAAAATATGTGGGGGGGGGGTTTTAACTTACCGTTTCTCTCTAGCAACTTTCTGTAGTTAACCAATGCACCCAAAAGCGGTCGGGTTTTCAACATGTCAAGCTAAAACCAAAAACTTCTCAGGCTCCATCAGATGAGGAAAAAATATCGCGAGATTTCTTCATTACACGGACGCGAATTGTACACGTTCGTAAACTTTGAGAACAAAGCAACTCTGGCCAAAAAGAAAAAAACAACAACAACAGAATCGTCCCACAAGAAGGTTTTGGCACGTTCTTTTCAATCACACATGGTTGCTAACTTTGACCTCGGAAAATATCGCGAGGGTGCGGGGTTTCCTAACGGTAAGAGGAAACACGTGATCTCCACAGAAGCAGGAAGTTGGTCCCCTCTACCTCCGCGTGCAAAGATGGAGCTCCATGACAATGTAGGTTCATTTCTTTCAGCCGGTGGTTTCCTGTGTGTAATGTCTATTTTTCATGGCGGACAACTAACAGCTGGGGTTCAATTAGGCAGCATATTAGCCACAGTTAAATGCTACCCTACCTTTTAAATTAAAATTAAATGGAGTGTTTGCAAGTAATGCAAACAAATACAATTATTTATGTAATAAAATAGAAATACCCTATGTTGTCTTTCAGTGGAAGAATGCAGGTGTAAACAGCAGTAAAGCAACTATTGAAGAATGTAGACACACAAATATACAATATATGCAAATGTGGGGAAATATATACAGAATTAAGAATAAAATACCGTACACGAATTTCAGTAGTAAAACAAAATACTGCAGTTATTAAAATGGCAAACTCAGGACCAAACATGTGCGTCTAAGCAAGATCATAATAAAAAATAAACACATGTGCATATTGTTTCTTGTTTAAGTGCTGTTGTTCGTGTGTAATGACTATAATACTGGGTTTTCTGTTCCTAAACTTAAATATTTTAAATCTTTGTATGTTATCTATTCGTGCATTTTTCTTTTTTTTTAAATAAAAAAATAAATAAACATAATGTGCAGGAAGCAATCAGCCCTTCACAAAGACTTTGTTTCCCAGACATTCAGCAATCCTTAAAAACATCCTAATGACTTTAGTTTCTCAATGTGTCTTATTGTATAAAATTATTCGTTCTTGGTATTCAGTACCAGCTCCTTCATTATGGAAGAGTGAGATTTTGCTCAATATAAACCATCCATTGGGCTAATTAATAAAAAAAAAAATAATAATAATATCAGCTATCAATTTATTTCTGTGTGAAGTTAATTTCTTGAGATACATATCTTAAATTTGTATCATAATGATCTTATTTATGATTTACTATTTTAATTTTAATAACAATAACAATACTATAATGTTAACCAGCAAGCCAGTGACTCACTGATAATAATATGCCAAAGAATCTTTAATCTCTATTTTTTTCTTGTTTTCTCTTTAATTACTGTAAAATATTGTGATATAAAAATGTAGTTGTGAAAATCAAAATAATTGAAAATATTCCCCATATTATTTCCAATAATCCAGTAAAGTTTTCATAAAACATAAGCGTTGAGATGATATGGAGTCCAGGTAGGTTTACCTGTCCATTTTTTTATTATTTTATTAAAAAACAAGAGCCACTTGTAATTTATAGTACTTCTTTTTGTAACTTAAAGTATATAACTTTTTATAGTTTTAAATAGACATTAAAATGTTTAAAACCCTCCTTTAAGTTTGTTATATATTGTATATTCAGGGACATTTTACAACCTATTAAAGCATAGGGAGAACCTAATTTTAAGCAGGGCTTTTCCACTTTAACTTCTATGTGTTAAACGAATAATAAAAGTCTTTTTTTTTTCTTGTTTTTTTTTTGTTTGTTTTTTACAATTTATGTAAGGCTGCAGAATTGTATTGTAATTATCTCAATATCACAATATATCCTTCATTTTCTTCTGAATTGCAAAACCAGATACATGAAAGCGTGTAATGTCTTTTAAATATGACTGTGTAATAAATATTTAGCCAAAATACAATACAAGTTTTTCAAATGTTTTACGTCTGTCTCTCAACATTTCTTTCAATTTCAGAGGCACGTCTCAATCTTTAACCAAAACTCAAAGATTACATTGGAAGAATGCAACAAGTGCTGTAATAAACTGTTCCACTGCCCTATTTGCCCAAAATTCGACCCCACTGTGAAGGAAAGGATTGAAAAACACATGAACAACCACATTAGTCACGGTTTGCCTTACAAAGGTATGTTGGTATTGAATGCATGTGCTTGTATGTAAAGTGCGTTGTACAAATATCCATGCTGCTTTGGCCTTTTAAGATGTCTTCTTGGTATTTTATGTCATTGACAAAGTAGAACGGCACTGTTTATGCTTTAAACATTTTCATTTTTTGGTTTTGTAGAGTTTGTTTGACACGTTGGTTCTCTTCACCTCTTTTTTTGCCTCAAGTAAAAGTTTTCTGTCCTTATGATCTTGTTTTATTTTGAAGGCCTCTTTTACAGTTATTTATTTTGCCTCTTTGCATCCATACACTATTACTGTATAATACATATTTTGTCAATAAACAGCATAACAGCTAAACCACCCCTTAAAATCAATCATTTCTGATGTTTCTTCCACTTAAATATCCACGTGTGTATTAAATCAGTCACATAATGGCTGCTTTAGCTGTTGTTTTATGAAATTGATTGGGAAATGGTACAAGGGAAGTTTCAGATGTCATTGTTGGCTTGTTGTCAGCATTTTCCCTAAACGATTTAATCTTTTCAATGTATACATTTATTCATATCTATGTTATTGTTTCATTCAAATATAACCGGAAGCTCTTCTGTATGTGTATCCATATCTAGGTTACTGTGTACGATTTGGAGACCCTGACCAGATTAATTTTTTAGCATATACTTGTCCGAGTCATTTACAATTGGCTGTCTGGAGACAATTAGTGGGGGTCAGTAGATGCTGATGAGCATGGTATACAGAGGGTGCCAATGTTTGCTAGGATCAGTAGCTAAAGACCTCAGTCCATGCAGCCTTCATTTTAACTCAAATTATCTTGTGCAATACAAAATATCTACTGCTAGGATGTAATCAGTGGGCCATAAAGCAGTGGAGATGTGCTCTTTAGTGCGTTCCTATTTGGCAATCCCATAGGTCTGAGTTTGGCACTTGCTGGGGGACCACTTCTTGTTTAACTGCTTGATCCATGTTTTTGTTTTCCAAAGAGTAGTTCAACCTTAGGTCATTCTACTAAGAATGGGATGTCATTAAAATTGTGTGTATCAGTAAATGGCCCAGCACGTCTAGCAGTATAGTGTAAATGTAATGTAATTTTATAAATTATTATTAAATCATCTGTAAAAAGGCTGTATAAATTATAAAGGCTTATATAAATTATTTTATATATATATATATATATATATATTTATTTATTTATTTATTTATTGAAATTTTTTCTCTTACAGATAAAATTTTACTCCGATGCAACCTTCAATGCCGGCAACAGGGACATTTCCACTGCCCTCTCTGTTCTAGGACAGTCGTGCGCCGTTTGGACATGAAAAGGCATGTCTTGATATGTCAGGGAGTTATTCAAACAGAGCCAAGCCCAGAGCCGCGTCTGCCTCCAGCTTCACCCCCTCAAGAGCATCTTATTAAGCTACTTTCTTCGCCCTCTGTCAAGCCTCTCCTGCAAGCTGCCCCGCCTTCCAAGAAGCCTCACCTGCAAGACACTGCACCTTTTAATAAGCCTGTCCTTCCTGATGCTGTGTTCTCTTCAAAGCCCGCCCTGCCAGACACGGCGCCTAATCCGGAGCCCTCTACGTCTTCGGATGAACATTCTTATTCTCAGACTTCTGGGCCTGATGTTACCACGGCTTATGGAAACGCTGTAAAATGCCCTCATTGTAATAATAATATTTACTTGCTTATGTTCAACAAACCTCCTACTTTTAGCATGAATAACTGAAAGTTGCTTGATTGAAGTTAAAGCAACAATTTGGTGACATTTCTTTCTTTTTGCTATTCCGTTTGTCTGTTTAGACTTTGCAGGGTTTTGAGATCAGTGTAATGTTTGATCCACCATAGAATAATTATTAGTTAGTTGGTTTTTTACTCTCTGGTTCTTATTGTATGTAAAAGATGAAACACTGAAATATTTATGAAATATTCCATATGGATATGGCAGTTAATTTAAACTGAGTTTTATCCATATATGTTTCAACATGTCTGAATTAGTTTGTTGGTTTTTAGACAAAACCCCTGTTAAGCCATAAATGATTATTGTCTTTTGAAAAAGAAAATAAAAAATATCCGTGTTTACTTATACTGGCACTTGACAAAGGAGAACAACTTGGAATCTTATAATAGCAACAGTTTAATGTAATTAAACATCCAACAGCATCGGACTTATTATACAGTGCATATAAATTTCTAGTTTTCAACTGTATCGTTTGATTTATTACATATTTTATGACGTAAAAATATTTTTTTTTCTGTGACGATGTGGATGACGCAATCCTTTATGTTGATCTGTCCATTTAAAATCCCAATAACTTATTTTGAGATTTTGTTGCTTTAACATTACTTTGATGCTTTAATTAATAGTGAGTCTTTTCACGCACACTGTCAAACTAACTCGTTCTCGATTCTCTATCACCTCCAGGGAACTTCACAACTACCTGGTTATCAGCAACAATTAGTGTATGATCCCCAGCTCAAGTAGAAGCTGTTCTGAAATGCGCTAAACAACAGAAAAGAGTAACTTTATTGTTAAAAAAATATTTGATCTGTATAATTAAGTCTCAAAAAATGTCAACTTGCTATTTAACATTGTTTTTAAACATTTTCTATAGTTAGACCAAGGTCAGAAAAAGCTTTGGATGCAGTATTTTGTTTTACCACTTGAAGGCAGTACAATCCTTCAATGTCAATAAAAGATGTTTTTTTAATACCTTGTTCATACAAACTTTACTTTTTATATATATTTATAAAATATTCATCTTAGAGAAATCAAGTGACAAATGAAAATACAGACATTATATGCTGTATATTGTGTGACTCATTTACTGTCACAGGCTTACCTGAGTCAGAGTTTGTTGGCAAAAAAATTAAGTACTGTCTTTGCTTTGAGTTGTTTATGTCTTTCTCAAGGACACTCCAACTGAATATCTTTCTCAATAACAAGAGGTCATCGTACTTTTAACTAAAACTATTCCAACATGTGATGCCCTTAGATAAGTTAAACTATCCTACCACCTTACAAGGTGACTTTTGGAGAACGTGATTTGTAGACATCCATTTTACATGATGATGAAGATTCTTCTAATAAATTAAAGTTTTATGATTCAGCTATCTAATGTCTGTCTGGCAAGTATCGCAGTCTTGCATAGCCTCACAAACACAAAAGCTGATGTTTGAAAGAAGCTGAACGTGTGCGAGGAGGAGAATGAGTATGCAGCTACATCACAGTTCTCTACATGTTACCACTATGAACAACTCACAAAACAAATTTACCTAGAAAAAGTTTCATGTTTCTTTTCTGATAAATATTTTGTGACACTAATAACGTCACAAGTCAACCCTTGTTGGTTCCAATGACAAATCAGCTAATTAGTTTTTCCAATTAACTGATATTTAGGGTCCATAGAAAATAAAAAACTGTAGATATTTACTCATCTTCAGCACATTAACAAAAGTCCTAGATGATTTCCTCTTCCACAGAGAACATTTCTGAAACTGCAATTTCTTTACATTTCCCTGTTAGGTGCAACTAATAATGTAATGTTGAACTTTAAATTAGATGGGTTACATCATATTGGGAAATCCCCAGCAAGAAGAAAATGAAATTTTAATACAACTCACCAAAGTGTCACCAATGTCAACAGCAGTTTGCAAAGACTTTGCTAGCTGGCTTTGGATTTTAGTGGAATGGAAAATTTGCATTGTGCACATATAGCTGACGAATTTGCAACAACCAAAACAACTAGAAGGTGTACCTAATTAAGTCTGCACGGCCTGAGGATTCCGTCTTTCTGTTATAGAAGGATGTTTGCCAAACTTCAGTTTGAGTTTTGAATAAAACCAGGAAACTTAACAAATTCAAAATCGGAAACATGAGTTGGACTGATTTGTGATCATAAACTAAATGTTGCCGTAATGTAGCTACAGCTGGGTTTGACCAGTATTTTAGAGATTGTATTTTAAGGAACAGTTCATGTGTTATGTAATCTGTTGTGGGAAAGAACTCATATTTGTATATTTTATTTATTGTCTTTGGATTTTTGCCTTAGAGATAAGGACAACCAGCTTAATTTGGTTTTATTAATTAATTTATATAAAATATATTTACATTTTTGAACATTAAAACTTACATTTAACCTGCTCACATAATCCTTACAGACACAATAAAGTTTTTTCAAAGATGATTTTTTTAATGTGGATTGAATATAGACCTTGTTAAATAAATAAATCCTCTGTATGATCTATCAGACTAAATTGATCTTGTGTCCCATTCTTTCTTCTATGTTTTTCCCTAAAGGTGTTCTGTATCCAAACAGTTTATAGATTCATTCAGTTATTCTGTTATGCAAGGACATGTTTTCTCTTATCAGTATGGATAAGTCTTACAGTGGCAGCAAAGATTGATCCAAATGTTTAAAAATAAACTTTCAGATGGTACAGACTGAAAACTTGATACTGGCGAGAGCTTCTGGAGCTTCTTTTGAAAAACTGTGAGAGCTAATTAAAAGACTCGGCTCTGCCGAAAGTAAATTCGTTTCAATTTCAGGGACAACTCATAGGCTTCATTTGATAAACACTTTTTGTCACCATGATAAAAAGACAGCTATTGAATGAGAAGAACCACTTTGTTAAATCCCTAATTTAAATTTCCAGTGAGACACACTCAATGGAAAGTAAGTAGATATTTCATTTTAGGAGCCCGTTAGCTGCATTTAGTTGCCATGTTGTGTTCATCGAGCTGTTGCATTTATTCAAATTGATTCACAAACCAGATGCACTTTACGGGTAATCAGTTCTTTGCCTTAGCAAACATACATTCGAGATGGTGAAGTTGAACATATAATCAGACACCCTGACTTGAGAAATATGGATAAATATGGCTGATGCAGTGATTATTTATGCAACATAGTATTCCTAAAACTTCCAAAATGCCATTGGGTTGACAAGCCCTTCATCTTGAATGTCATGATATAGACTGGGATGTCAGTCAGTATTGCTCTGTGGAAACATGTCATGGGTGAAAACCGTTTAGCTAATTAACACATAGTGGAAAAAACAAAAATAATTCAATGAAAGATACACAGTGCCGGTCAAAGCTGTTTTTATTAAGCCTTCACCAAACATCTCAGTGTGAACAGCGTCCTGTCCCTAGCATGACCTAGCAAATCCTCCAGGGTGTCATTTGACTTTCATGTTATAAAAGTGGGTAAAGTCCATATCTGTCAACGAGAACAGAATTATATACATAAAACATATAATATCAAAAAGTAAAGTAGTCATTATTGTACATGTAATCATTAACAGTATTGTGTTAATGTCTTTAAACGGTGCGTAAGGCTTTGACGCAACGTACGTCGCCATTAACAAACGGTCGCGTCGTGGACAGCGTGGGCAGGACGTCCGGTTTCCTTCAACCAATGAACGGATTCCACATGCGGACACAGAGCTCCGCATTCGACGAACAGACGCGATTGGTGCCGATCACAAGCCTGGTGATTCCGCAACACCGTCGGGGAGCCGAGCCGCGACTCCAACACATGTTCAGACGATCCGTGTAGGAGCCGCGTTTTAGGAGTAACCGACTCGTAACGAGGGGGCGACACTCTTCAACTGCTGCGGCGCTGAGATGAACTCTCGTTGAAAGCTCTCGCGGCAAAAAAGAAGAAGAAGCTAGCTAAAACACAACCGGCGACTTCAGCGTAGCGTTAGCCTGTTAGCTCCTGGTTAGCAACGCGAGCTGCTAATTCATCCGCTTACGGCGTACACCTGCGTCCCACGCTGCTCTGTGTACAACTACCTGTCTGCTCACGCGCCTCTTCGTGGAGTTTTGCTCCACAATTTCTCCGTATATTTTTTGTTTAAGAAAAAAAAAAAAAAAAACCCGCTGGGTCGGTGAACACCGGGTCCAGGAAAAAAGGGACCGTGCCCGGTTAAAGGTTAGGAACACGTCGTTCAACCATGGATAACGCGCATACGAAGACGGTGGAGGAAGTTCTCAGCTTTTTCAACGTGAACGAGAGCACAGGTCTGAGTTTGGAGGAGTTCAAGAAGCAGCGGGAGCGATTTGGACCGAACGGTGAGCGGCTAAGTGAAATGGTGTTTATCGGGTAAAAAGGCTAATCAGCCGGTCCACGCGTGGGCCACAATCTAACGGCCATCCACAGGAAAGGGAAGCTCGTTAACGTCAGTGTGATGTTGAAACATTGTAGCACAGCCTTTACGGTGATGTATTGGCAGTAAATTGATTGGCTTATATATTAATATGGATTCCTAACGACACGCAAGTCGCTTCTCCGCAACAAGTAAATCCCATTTAACTAATTACCTTTTCCGTCTCTGTCTCTCTTCCTTGCTGCTCGGATTTGATGTTCTGCAGAATTACCAGCAGAGGAGGGTGAGCTGATCTGAACACCTCTTTAAAATATGACGTGGTTTCAATTGTAGGTTTGATTACAATCCTTTTTCTTTTCAGGCAAATCCCTTTGGGCACTGGTGCTTGAACAATTCGAAGATCTACTTGTGAGGATCCTTTTACTTGCCGCCTGTATTTCCTTTGTAAGTATACCACAGTTTGACGTTCAGGGAACTATGATGGATAAGCTCAATTAAACACAAGCAGTTGTTTCAATAAATGTTCAAGGTCAGTTTACTTGAACATTTGATTCAGTTATGCACACACAGAAGTTTTGTACTTACACAATCGTGTATCCATTTATGTCTTATTATTTAAAGTTAAGTACTTGAAATTGATACTGTAGTCTTATGCTCCAATGATTGTAATTATTGTATGAAACGTTTGTTACACCTGTTCTGATCCTGTCTAGCTGTTGACCTTTAAATAATGTGATGCTTTACCACCTTTCATGAGATTTAATAACCGAGCAAATAATCTACTGCTAGAAAACAGTCATTAGAGCCAAACAACCATATATCCTCACAGCAGCCTTTTTACAGATGATTGTACATTTAAGTTGCTGCTTGACATGGAGGCAGTGAAACGTCCCCCTGCTGGGTGGAAATGGACACATCACCTGATCGAATCATTTAGGAACTATAGTCCGTTTGCTCACCCATTTCCTTTTTTTCCGTCCATGTAAAGATTGTTCTGTGGCGATGCCCTTAAATTGTAGCATAGCAGTCTCTTGCTGGTAGATTTACGGTTTTAAAAATGAATTATGCATATAAATAAACCTAAACATAGTAAAGTCTTGCGTGTAATATTAATTTAGCGGCAAATTTGTTTGAACATTTTGTTTATAACACCCTTTTCCACTATCCTATTCCATCTTTTTAAAGTGTTTCCTATGACTAAATGCTAAAAAAAGTTCCAGGCTTTCGCTAGATGACAGGCTTGGTAAAAGTAAAAAAAATATAGCGAACAGAGTTTTACCTTTCACAAGCAGTATATATTTTAAAAGGAAATATAACTATTACTCTTTTTTTAAAGTTGGGGATATCATTAAAAAATCTATTATTACCATAAGTTCTAATTTTCTCAATTTGCCCCAAGGTACTTGTCTCATGAAAATGTCTGAAGCTCAGGCCATATGTTGATAATTACCATTAAAACACAGCAGATTATGACTTCTGATAAAATCAAAGTAACTGATAACAACCCTCTGCTTAAATATTGTTTTCAATGAAATCCTAGAACTGTATTTACTTTTAGTTGAATATATTAACTGACTTTAAAACACACGTTTTTAAAACAAGCATCATATTGCCAAAATCGCTTAAGTTGCTTATTTGTGATTAGGAAATAATTGCAACCGTGGCGGTAAAGGAAACTATTTTCTATAATTACTGTATTTGTGCAATACTTGATCATATTAGTATCCACACCTGCTGAGTGATTTCTCATTTGGATCAATTAAACATAATCTTTACCTCCTAAAATAATGTGTTGTACACCAGCAGAAGGTTCAGTGGTTAACTTCTAATGCTGTTCTTTTTTTGAAAAAGCAAGTTTCATATATGGTGGATTATGGTGGTCGGAAATGTGTTTAAGGCTGTATTTTGCGCAAAGTTTCATAATTCAATAAGCTTTTAAAATACAAGTTAATATGTGATACAAAGTGATGCCTTCCTCAAGATTGGATTAAATTTGAGGATTGTTTAAAACTGGGGTTTTTTGTTTGTTTTTTCCAATAAAAGGTAAATATTGGCTTAGAACAATCTAACTTTTATCACACACACAAATGTGAATGGAAACAAGAGATGTTTGAAAAATCCAACCAAACTAAATCCATCTTGTATGGCCACTGTTAAGCTATCTGCTTGCCTTTTTTCGTCTGTACTGTTTGTCACTTAAACCCCAAAGTGTGCAGATAACTTTCTTTCTACCCTTTATTCTAATTCCATTTCATCTTTACTGATACAACTGAGTTTGTGTGTAGTTTGTTATCCAAACATTTTATTTTTTGGGATTTTTCTTTTCCTGCTATGATATTTGTTTGGTTTCAATCAGGAGTCTCAGGGTGATGATTTAAATACCTGCTGTTATTTAATAACTGTGCTCTGAGTTTAATGTTACGTCTAATAGTAAGCTGCACTTCAGTTAATAAAGAGCAGACAATATTGGCTATATATGGCTACCGACATCTGCTGGAACTACTGGCTCCCATATCTCAGCCTGTGGTCGTGACCATGAAAAGACTGAGATAAGCATTGGTCCTTCACCATATTTTTTGTTTTATTCTTTCATTCTCTTTGCTTTTGTCACAGTAAACTCTGTAAATCATTCAGTTGGAGGCCTTGTTTTTCACCTTGCATGTTACATGTAATAATTCAGAGCAAACTAGACAACAAAAAATGCATCCAGACTCTTTCAAGTCACACAAAATTACGAGGAGCGCAGTCACCATCATGATGTTTATGTAGATTTGTCCTCTTTAGCATACTTCAATGCTGAGTACGTCTTAGTTCTTGGATGTTGGAGAAGGGGCAAAACAAACGATTCCTAAAAAAGTTGTGGTAGTCTAAATTGTGATTACAACCTAGACCATGATTACAACTGCTAGCACCCAGACTTTCATCATTGTTTTCAGGAGATTTTAACAGCACAAACCTCTCTGTTGAAATTCCAGAATACAGATGGCATATACAGTGTACTACTAGGGATAAAGAGACACTGGATAAATGTCACACAGGTTCAAAAGATTAATAATGTCACTGGTGTCACTGATGGACTGTCTGAGGATGCTCCTAAAAAAAAAAAACTACAGGATTTTGTATGCAGCTTTTTTCATGCTGGATGCAAAATCTATAAATTTAAAAGCTGTGAAATATGAAGTTGTTACTAAAACAGTATTTCTACAAGATTTGTTGATTTTGGGTTCCTAGAATGTTTTTTTTTTTAAGTTTAGGAAAAAATATTCCAACCTAAACCAAATTGGTCTTTAAGTTTAAGCATTTAAAAACTGATTAATTTACTCTTGTGTCAAATTCAAAATCCTGTATCTTTCTCAGTAACTGATGTATTGACTGAGATGACAAAATGAAACCTTCAACATTACACTGTACATGCATTTAGAAATATTTCTATTGTCAGTCAATCCCAATCTCCCTCTTATTTACATGTTATTATAAGCCTTAAAATGATAGTCAACATTGATAGTTTTTCAATGAAAATTCTTTGTTTTTGCCATCCCACATGTTGTAATTGCAGTTAGGTTATTTAAGGCCACAGTTTTCAGGATTCCCAGGATCTTGTATTTACACAGCGTTTACCGTTTTTTTCTGATCAATTGTTTTTCACATGCAGGTTCTGGCCTGGTTTGAAGAGGGAGAAGAAACCATCACAGCCTTTGTGGAGCCTTTTGTTATCTTACTTATTCTCATCGCAAACGCCATCGTAGGGGTCTGGCAGGTAGACACACATTACTTACTTTTGTTTTATAGTCATTAAACATGTTTTTTAACGCTTAATTTGTCTTTTTGCAATTGGATTTAGCACCGGGCCACTTTGGTCACCAACTAGTGGAAAGCTGTGGTTAGCATTGCTAAAGGCCTTACTGTTCTGTCAGTAATTGACAAAAACATGTAGCTTCACTACAAATGTTATGTTTTTCATATGTGATATTAGTAAAGTGTAGTTATAATAATTGCTTGAAATTGAATAATGGAACAACCAAACCTTAGACACACTCAACTTATTTTCTGCTAACAATCTTATTAAAGTTTAGCCATTTATGACTTCTGCTTAGATGACATATGTGAAGATGTTGAGGAGTTAGTTAATATTTATCAATTTAAAATGGCAAAATGTAAATTTGATGGTATTTTTACCTCTAAAGATTTGTTGTATTTACCAAAGGAGCTGTGTACCTATTATTCAAGCTGGGGCCTTCTAGCAAATCTGTCTCGCTTGTAAGAAATGCTGTTAATCAAGCATATTGGATTTGGAGACATTAAAACGAGAAAGGTTACACAAATAGAACTTTAATGTAGTAATGCCTTACCGATAAAATGTCACCACGTCATTTGTATTGTTACTTTAAAGTTTATTGTTTCAGTGTTCCTTCCTAGTTTACAAATTTTGTTTTGAATGTTTCAAGAGTGCCATGCTGAATATTTCGAATAAATAGCTCAGGGTGTTTATTTTGATCTTGTACATATCGTGTGTGACATCTTTTCACAGTTTTCTTTCTTTTTTTCTTTCCCCATAAGGAGCGAAATGCAGAAAATGCCATTGAAGCTCTGAAGGAATATGAGCCAGAGATGGGGAAGGTTTATCGCCAGGACAGGAAAAGTGTCCAGCGAATCAAAGCCAGGGAAATTGTGCCTGGTGACATCGTGGAAGTGGCTGGTAAGATTTACGTTTTTGCTATAAAAGCAAGAGATGTTTAAAAACAAAAGGCTAAAGTCAATAAATGTAAAGGGAATAACTTCTTTAGGTGAATTCGAAAGGAGCAAAGTACTTGTTATTCCAACAATGTCCACTGTAGTGCATACTAGAATCTTCCAGTAATTTTAGAGTTGGGAGCAGCCCAATACTCTGTAAAACAACGTAGCTTTACATGTAGAACATTTAAAACAAACATTTATAAAGTAGGGGGAACCACTGTTCGTTTTAGAAGTAAGAACCGGAGAAACTGGGGGATTTTCTTTGGATGTATGAAGCAAAAAGTAATGAAATGTTCCCATATTTTTTGCACTGCTGGTCAGTCGGCTAAAGAAGGATCTTAAGCTTTACTCTGGCTTTTAAGAACCTCAAATGTAGGTGCTTGGAAGTATTTCTGATCGCAGATAATTATAGTATGGAAGAAAAAGTATTACTTTTTTTAAGGTAATGGTGTCACATTTGTTAGGGGATTAAATTACAAATCTAATCTGCAAATTACTGTACGCTTGTTTTCTTAGCAGGATGCCTGACTAAAGATTGTTTGTATAGGACAAATGAACTTGTTTTAATTAAAAAAGTGGAATAAAGTTTACGTTCTGCAAAATATCCACTTGAAAGCTACTACCAAATTTAGACAGGTTTTATTTTTATGTCTGTGTAGTGAAATGAAAATGTTCATAATAAAAAGCACTATTTGTACTCCATTTATCATACTGTTAGTGTCTTGTCCTAAACAAATGCCAAGAACGGATGAAAGGCTGATACTACTGGTGAACTTCCAGTGTCACTGATCCTTTTGTAAAGTATACCTTGGACACACACAGCTGTTGGCTCATCTTACTTGTTCCCCTTGACAGATTTTTGGATAATGAAGCGTAGTACATGTAAAACTGAAGCAGCACAAGAGTAGATGCTTATTCTGTTCCTGAACATTTCTTGACTAACCTCAGCCTGGACAAGGCCACCAATGTTTATGCTTTTTGCGTCAGTGCTCAGTTTTTTTGGTGTCCTTTTTGTTGTTTGTTTAGATGTTTACATTCTCGTTTGCCAGAAGGCTTTGAATCATAGTTTTATAAAATTCCATCTATTACTTGTTTTTGTTGTATAAACATTGATCGCCTTGCTTTCAAGTGATGCCTAATTGGCTCTGGTTGAAGAAAATATTTTCCTATGCTGTCAGACTAACATGAAACTGTTTGAGCGTCTTTCAGTTTATTTAAGTGAATTACTTTTATGTGGACGTTTTTATTAAATCCGGGTTTAACAGGTTTTAAGTGCAGCACTGTGTGCCGGCACTTCAACCTGATGTTCAATAAACAGAAAATGTGACGACTATTAACAACTTCCCTACATAATTATAAACACTGCATTAATTAATCAATGAGTAATTATAGAACAAGCCATTTTCTGCCCATTTTTTTAAAGCCTAATAACTGTTGTTTGCTTTATCTAATGGAAAAATTCCTAACCTTTTGCTTAAGATTTTCTTGATGCCCTGTTGACAAAAATGACATCCTTAACTGATCTTGATTAATATGTTACGAGCTAATCACACCTAGACGAGGGTGGTTACTCCAGTTCACCACACAGAACCTCAGGCTTCAGAAGGGTAAATGTGTAAAGTGTGTTACTGTAAAGCCATTTCTAAATTTCTCCCGACATTTTCTTTGGTGTTCAACTCTGGGCTTTTGGATCGGTCACTCTAGGAAATTTGCATAGTCTTCCTGAAGCCGCTCCGTTTATATCTTGGCTGAATGCTTTGTGGTTGCTGTCCTGCTGATGGATGAATCGCCTCCACGATCTGAGTTCAAGAGCTCTTTGGAACAGGTTTCCATCCAGGATGTGTCTTCGCATTGCTCTATTCGTCCTTCTCTCTGTTTAAACTATCATCCCAGTTCAGCATCCCATTATTCACAAACCTGGTGGCTCCAAAATGCCTTAAATTCACAAACGTCAGAAGCCGCCATCTTCATTAGAAACGGCAGAAATGTTTCCGTACACTTTAGTAGACTATTAATTGAACCTGGATCTGTTTGAGCTCAGCCGTAAGTTTCATAAACGCTATGAATACTTACATGTATGTTTTGCTTCTTTTAATATTTGCACAAATATAGAATTATTTTGAGGTACTGCGTGTAGCTTTTTGGAGGAATATTAGTGGATGTCCAGATTGCTTAGAAATTTCAATGCAAACGACGACATTTCATATTTGTATGTGGTCGTAAATATGTAACACCCAGTTGCAGAGTTGTAGAGCATACACATCGCCTTGTTTAGAACAGAGAAAGAAACCGAAAAGTTTCACTGTGTGATGTGCTTTTCCAGATATTTTTACATTTCTACCTGCTAATGCAAACTGATTTATCTAAATCTGGGTTTGAATGGAAAAAAAATATATTTAAAATTACCACCACTAATCAAAGGGACAAGCCGATTATATTATTGGAGACTTTTTATTCACTGTGCAACTTATTGGCGCACAATCTTTATTACAAGAAGTTTTGAAATAACCAGAAGTCAAACAAAGCAGACGGGAACATAAGGACAATAGAAACGGCAGATATGGATGTAGAAAGCATTTTTTTGGAATATCTGTATGTGCAGAAAAATACATGTTAGGTCTCCGGGCTGAATTTTATGCCAGTACCTAATCCACGTGTTTCAATAAATTTGCATTACGATTTCCACTATGTAAAAGTAACTTTTTAATGCTCTGAACACTGAAATTGGTAGTGCTGTATTTGCAATTTGTTTTATTATTAAAAATTTACATTGCCTGTTACTTTTTACATTGACTAACTTTAATTTATAATTATATATATATTATATAAACAAATATTCCTGCTGACGAACACAAACTTTGTAGTAATGCATAGTTATTGGGATTTTTTTTATGTATACAAGGTATATTTGTACTAGTGGTGCAACAAACCGAGGCCACCAAATTTTAGGCTTTACAGCCAGTCTTTTCTAAAGAGCATGTCCCTGGATGCCGAGCTTATTGCTTTCCCACCAGTGGTTGTTTACTTTGCATCCTTGAGGAAATAACTGTTTGTACAGCCAGGATGCAAACAAGGACTTAGTATTATAATTGAATTAACCAGATTAACAAGATCAGTACCAAACGTACCATAACGGCAGCGTTATGATGCGATCTTCTTACATTTTGTTTTGGCAGGAAAAAAGTAACCCTACAGTAAAGTTGGATTTCATTGTAATATAACTTGAAAATCAAAAACCGCTGATGTTATATGCTGTTTATGTCTTTGTGTTAAAATCTGTCAGCTTTATTGACCCTTCATTGAACCTATCAAGTACAAGTAATATTATAGATGGGCTGTTGCCCATCTACAAAACTAAAGAGGGACTGAGAATTTAAACAAGTGAATAAGTTAACTGCAAACAAAAAGATTTAGTGTAATTGCATAGACAAGCCCTGAAGCCACAGATTCTTTAAGTTCTAGCTTTGGCTTATAACTGGTATACTAAATACTTTAGCATACCAGTTTTTATCAATTTCTTTCTTAAAAAGCAAAAAACCAATTCTAAATATTTTCAGAATTGTTCTTCTTGCACCTATGGAGTTTTTGAAACCAAGGTGCTTTGTGGCTAAGAATGCGTTGCAGCACAATTAGCTGTTTGAATAGATACAGTTTTATCTAAACTAAAGCATTTTAAGTGTGATGAGCTTGAGAAGGAAACTTTCTTTCTTAGAGCAGATGGGTGAAGAATTGCTTTGTCATCTCAAGCCCATGTCATCTTAGTTTTCTTTTTTTCATACTTTTATATGATGTGATTGCTTAACAAATAAGTTTTAGACATAAATTGTTAAGGCAGAAGATGGGTTTTAGCACAACAGTCAACAGTAATAATAATTACTGACAAATGCTAATAAACCTCATCACATCTGATAAAATATGGATCGTTTTTGTTAATTTTTGAAAATTATTTGCCTAAAATAAGAACATTTTTGTTGATTTAAAAACAACTATGCTTTATTCAGTCTCTCAAGGAAACGCTCTGCTGTAGTGAAAAGCCGGACTACTGAATCTCTGTTTCCTATTCTAACCTTAACCACACTTTTGTGTGCAGCACAGGATGTAATGTGTAGAAAGTATGTCATCTAATCTTTATATTTTTAATTCTTTCTAAATAGGTTGGGCTCCATTAGATGGATTTTTTTTTCTTTTCTTTTTTTTAAGGCGGTTTGCTGTTAACAGCGTATGTTTTTGGTTATAAGGAACAATATGAAAATTGTTATTGTTCTTTTGTTTTGTGTGTCTTTTTCAAACAGGCTGGATAACATCATTTAACATTAGACGAAAGCTTTTGGTCTACAAAAACAAAAGCCACCTCCTTATGCTTCTGTTTTTTCACAGCTGAACTGTATTTTAACTAAAATATATAGATTAATTTTGTTTCTAAGTTGAATTTAGGGAATTTCCTGATGTTGACAATTTTATACAGGTAATAGTTTTTTTAAATTGGGTTGTAATTCCGTCTCCATCAGTATCCTTTTGATTGCTTTTTATCCTCAGTCTATGCATACATCAACTATCCCACCGTCTGTTTTTTTTGCATACATTCAATCCTCCCTCCCTCTCTTTCATCATTCTATGTGCTAATCTCCACACATTCCTATTTTAATCCACCTGATTAGGCTTCCATTTGCCATTCCTGCGTCCCCATTCATCCCTATATCCAGTCCATTCTTTCCTCTTTTTCTGTTTCTCTGTCTGGTCATTTTTTTTTTTAAACGTACTTAAAATGACATAATTCGGATGTCATGTCAGACATTTTTGGAACAGTTTTATATGACAACCATCAAAAAATGTTACACACATGTTCTGTATTTACAAGCCAGTGGAAATTTTTTTTATTTTATTTTTTTTTAAGTGCAAGTAGCCTGACATTTATGTCTTACTCAGGGGGGGGGGATAATGCAAATAAAATCCTTTGTTCACAAGGGAAAAGGAAAAGTCCATGTTCTAGAGGTCATTCATACTTATAAAATAACAAGTGCTATAAAGAGCATGCTCTTTAAGACCAAAGGCAAAATAAATCCCGTGTGGGGTTGAAAATCGGGTCGCTGCAGAACATTTTTGTGCAAGGTTGCAAAAATAATTTCATTTAAACTATGGAAGATGATTAATTTATGAGGCATTCATATTTAGCTTTTTTTCAAAGCTTTGTTTGAAACTCCTTTTTTGATTTTGAGCTAAATTCACATGCAAGGTTAAACATGCCGCTCTCGCTTAATTTGTGGCTAATTTGAGCTCAATTTTTACTATCTTGTCTGCCTTCAAGCTATCATGATTGCCAGTGAAAGTGGGTTACTCCGCTTAATGTGACCCTATTCGCAGAATACCCCAGTGGATGGAAAATTAGCTGGGTGGTATTAATTCTCTGCTTGTACGAAGATCCCTAATTAGTGCTTCCCGAAGGCTTTGAATGTATAATTCTTTCCAGTCGCCGCCGCGCTTTTGTATAATCTCCCTTAGTGTCCTGCTTTTGATAGAAGTTTTGACAGTATGTAGGAGACCCATCGATGCCAAATAAAGCAGCACAGCCCATCCAGTGCAAGAGTGTTGTCATAGAACCAGTTATATTTGTTTACTTCACTGGTTAGTTGCTTATTACTTATGTTTTCTTACTGAAATTAATTTCTCCATGGGAAAATTGTATCCTCACAATCTTCTGAGAAGGGTCAGATTTAATGAACTGACTTGAAGCAATCACACGTCAGTGTTTACATTTCAGCTCCTCTGATGGAGTTGGGATGTCCTTGCTTAAAACAGATGTTTTAACCCCCCCCTTCCCCCAAGTCCAGCTGCAAGTCTTAAAATGATCAAAATAGTTTTCCCATTTTTGGGCGTACGGTTTAAAGGACTTGCCTAAGCCCATTTCTTCTTTCCATGATCTTTTCCTCTCCTCTCGGATGGCCACAGCAGAGGCCTAATAGTTGGTTTACATGTCTCTCGCTGCACCGTACCATCCGCAGAATGCTCAAAGGACCCTCCGAGTTATCTTCGTCCTTTTAAGCGGTCCAAAGTCTAACTGAATGGAAAATATCTCTGGTGGCGGTTTCCGTTCTCGTTTTCTGTGAAACTTTCTAAAATTAGAAGCTATCAATTATCAAAAGATGGCGTCCAGCTGTAAATCCTTAAAATCTTCTATCTCTTATGGATTTTACCTTTTTGATAAAAGGCTTAAATTTGTTTATGGTAAAATTAAATATTTTTATTTAACTAAAAGGCAAGATTCATTTTGAATGAGAGTTGTCAGCTTCTTTCAGTTTAATTTAAACTAAGCGAAAACTAAAGCCCAATAAAATTGCAAAACTGTTTAGTCCTTACAAGTCAAACAAAAGCCTGCAGCTCCACTTATTGGATTGAAACAGAGACGGCCTCTGTTTGAAATATGTTTACGTTTCAGGTTTATTTCATTGGGACTGACTGGAGCCTTCCGTTAGGAACATATAAAAAAAGAGACTATCCTGAAAAGTGTAATATTGCCATTTGCAGGAACTGAGTTGTTACAATAAAAGCATTATTTTTCCTAAAACCTTGTTGTAGTACTGAATTATTATTATTAATTATTATTTTTTTTTCTTTTTTTTCTTCTCCCATTGGTCATCCATTTAATGTTTTTCATTTCATCAAGTCCATTAAAGTCCATAATCAGTCTATTTGATCTGTCTGTCCTGGGGCTTTTCTAAGGTGTATGTTGAAAGTCTGTAGCTGGAACAATATCTGCCAATGTCAGAACTATGGAAAAGGAACATTGGAGCAACATTAAATGTTATTAAAAGGACTAGGAAGGGTTAAAGATTTGTAAAACGTTGTTTACAAGGTATTTTATTCTTTTAAAAATTGTATCTCTTGTCTATCCACAGTTGGTGACAAAGTCCCTGCTGACATTAGGCTAACGTCTATAAAGTCGACCACACTGAGGGTGGACCAGTCAATTCTTACAGGTAAAGACTTTCCAATTCTATCCTTACCAACTTACTTTACTTCTAAAGCTATAAAACATAAAGTAGAAATCTGCGGGTGTATTATTCGCCAATGAGGGAATAGCAAAGAGAAGTGAATCAACTCCTTAAATCTCTCATCTGGCTCTGCTGCCTTAATTGGTAACAAATTCCATGGGTTATTTTGGCGTTTGAGCTATTTATCTCTGCTTTCCTCCCCCATTCATGGCCATGCTGCTGTCCAAACGCTCTCTTGTTCTTGTAGAGCCTTACAATTCACGCACAGATAATGCCCAAAAGCTTTCACGTTCGGTAAGGCCTTTGAAAGGCAGCAGCAGGGCAGTATCTGATACTACAGCTCAGTCAGCTGATAAGCCTTTTTCACACACCTGCCTAAAATGTCAGCCAGCCACCAACCAACCATACCGCTTTAGGCACTGCTTTGTTGAAACTCACTCAGGCTCCTTTTTTTTTTTCTTTTTCTTCCACATGTCCTGTTCTTGCAGGAGAGTCTGTGTCGGTGATTAAACACACAGATCCAGTGCCAGACCCACGAGCTGTCAACCAGGACAAAAAGAACATGCTCTTTTCTGTGAGTGACTCACAAGATCCTTCTTAAATGTTGTTCCTGCATTTCATGCTTGTTTGACTGCATTGGCAGCTTTTTTTTTCACTTTTATATTGTGAAAAGTATCACTTACTTTAAACGATTTTGCTGAATAGTTACTAGCAAGTTAGTTTTTGTCTTCTCTTAAGTTTACAAAGATGTTTTTTTATTAAAAACTAGACAACAAATACTGATGTTTTTGCAATGTATCCTTATTCATTTCAGATTTTATTTAATTTTAAAATCATGAAGAGGCATGCAGTGATTTTTTTTAACGGGATTTATATTAATTATCATCTAAGTATATAGTTTTACATACTGTAACAGGAATTTTATGTGAAAACAAAAAATATATACTTTTACAAGGAATCGTACTTGAATACCTTTTAAATATATTTTCACTACTTCTTGTAGCAGTTTTTTTTTTTTTGGTTCCCCACTTACAAAGTTTCCTAAGATGTTATAACTAAGCCGTGCCTTCTCTGTTTAACCTCATTAGGGTACCAACATCGCAGCAGGTAAGGCCGTAGGCGTTGTGGTGGCCACAGCCGGCAACACGGAGATCGGCAAAATCCGAGACGAGATGGCGTCCACAGAGCAGGAGCGCACGCCGCTGCAGCAGAAGCTGGATGAGTTTGGGCAGCAACTATCCAAGGTTAATAGCTAAATTGACGTTTCGATCAGCCGTTCTAGTTTAAATCTGTTGTTGGCCGAAACATTTAAACTTTCTATATCATATACCACATTCATATAAGACATTCATAATCTTAATAATCTTTAAGCATGAACTGTTGCCATCATAGGTCATCACCCTGATCTGCATCGCCGTTTGGATCATCAATATCGGACATTTTAACGACCCCGTCCACGGTGGTTCCTGGATCCGAGGCGCCGTCTATTACTTCAAGATTGCCGTGGCCTTGGCAGTCGCTGCTATTCCTGAGGGTAAGCAGAATCGCACAAATGGCTGTACTGCTTACAAATAAAAAATAAAACACTGCTTCAATTTTTGTTTTACATTTCATGTTGGGTCCTTGAACCAAAAGAGAAAACCATATTCACTTTCACTAGAGTGAATGTGTTTGTGGATGTGTTGTAAGCTCTTTCTCTCTGTAGGTCTGCCTGCTGTCATCACCACCTGCCTGGCTTTAGGGACACGCCGCATGGCCAAGAAGAACGCAATTGTGCGCAGTTTGCCCTCTGTGGAGACCCTCGGCTGCACATCTGTCATCTGCTCCGACAAAACTGGCACACTGACCACCAATCAGATGTCTGTCTGCCGGGTAAGAGCACCGTAGAGGCACCAGCAGACACAAACACTGTCAGTAGGTTAGTTTGTTAAAATGAGGTTATTTGACTGCTGAGCAGCCTGAACCATGTAAACATAACAGTGGCAGAGTTGACATGGTTCTTACCAGGGTGAAAAAATACTTACGTCTAAAAATAGTTCTAATTTGCAGCTTTGGTTTGTTCATAAACAAGCAGTTTTGCTTTCACAGAGGATGGCTGTACCCAGTTTAAGTTGGGCGTGTGCAACGGTAGCAAAATGCAACGCCACTGATGAACAACCTTGTGCACGATCGTGGTGTGTTGCAGGAGATGTCTGTGGATGTAAGCGTCCTCCTGGTGTGTTGTTCAGGATGGAAGGACCATTACACATATTAAAGTGTTGGGCGCTTTTGTTTTCAGCATCATGAATTTCTAGCATAACCATAATCATTTCGGATTTGTTTCATGTCGTCGGTTGCTGGTAAACTGCTTGTGCGGTTCTCCCTTCATGTTTGTGGATGCGCTTCGTGCCGCAACCCCTCCGCTCGAGCAGAATCCTGATAAGCATGCAGTAGTTAGTCAGCAGCACAAAACCAATTGAGTTGCGTAACTGACCTTGTGTCTCGATACAGACATCTTTTTCTGAGCTCGGTGTTGACATAATATCTGCACATCATTTCAAAGAAATACTGTAAACGCCAACGGCTAAATATGTTGCCCTGGGTTTAGGAATGTAGGTGCTGTTGAATAAATTTGTCTTTAGTTATGAAAGACACGCTCATTTGTATACTAGATAAGGCAGTGCAGCATACTCTTTAACAGTTGTATAAGCCACTCTTGTTTTTTTGTTTTTTTTTATCTAAATTTGACCTTCATCAGGTTTTTGAATTACTTTCTATGTGGAGAATTAAACTATTGTGTATTGCTGTGCTTAAACTTCAATGAGAAGCTTTTGCTTAGGTTTATTGTACAGGATGCCCTTCATATACTGGACCTACATTATTTGGGTGCTTTGATCAGGGTTTTAATGTTATCCACTGTTCAGTGCTGTACCAGGCTGCCACCTGCTGGGCTAAGATATATAGATAAATTAATAAACACTTTTGGCATTCATTTTTGCCCCTTATATTTGTATTTGTAGATGTTTATTATTGATAAAGCCGAAGGGGATCGCTGCTCGTTAAAGGAGTTCACTATTACGGGCTCCACGTATGCCCCAGATGGAGAAGTGTGAGTATTCAGTTCCTCTTTAAGTGTCTCAGAAGGGCCTGTATGTTCCCTTATTCCTCACACTTGTCTCGTTTTTCTAGCTTTCATAATGGCAAGCCAGTAAAATGCTCCCAATACGATGGGTTGGTTGAGCTGGCCTCTATCTGCGCTCTCTGTAATGACTCTTCACTGGACTATAACGAGGTTCGTAGTGTTTATGGGATCCTCCTCTTGTTTTTTGTTTTTTTTGGTTCTGTGTTTAAAAAATGTTTTGTTATTTTTATCTTTTTTCTGTTCAGACAAAAGGTGTCTTTGAGAAGGTGGGAGAGGCCACAGAAACTGCACTGACTTGCCTGGTAGAAAAGATGAACGTGTTTGATACCGACATTAAAAGCCTGTCCAATGTTGAGCGAGCCAATGCATGCAACTCCGTACGTAACCTTTAACCCCTAAACCCTGTATCAAATTTTTTCTGTGTCTCTTTGCTCAAAATTCCTAAAATGTCTTTTTTTTTTTTATCATAGGTGATCAAGCAGCTCATGAAGAAGGAATTGACTTTGGAGTTTTCCAGAGACAGGAAGTCTATGTCTGTATACTGCACTCCTAATAAAGCTCGGTCTTCTGTCGGCAAGATGTTTGTAAAGGTAATGACCTCTCCTACTGCCTGCTGTCTTAAAGATATAGTCCACCATCCATCTCTCCATCTGTCAGCGTTTCACCCAGCCTTCCTTCTTGTTTGTAGTTTTTGCAGTATTTATATTTAAATCCCGACTGCTATGTGCCATAAATCAAATGTTATGTTTGCTTAAAATGGCTAAATATTGGAAATCTCAGTTTACAAACATCTTTTATTTATACCAAACTGCTATTTCGTGTCTTATTTCACCATCTCTTTGCTCATAGGGTGCCCCAGAGGGAGTCATTGACAGGTGCACACACATCCGTGTAGGCAGCAACAAGGTGCCCATGACGCCTGGCATCAAGGAGAAGATCATGTCTGTGATCAGAGAATATGGGACGGGCAGAGACACTCTGCGCTGTCTGGCTCTGGCGACGCGAGATAACCCTGTAAAGAGAGACAGCCTTGTGTTGGAGGACTCTTCTCGCTTTGTGGAATATGAGGTAAGAACCTGGAGGAGAGAATAAAGTGTGTTCTGTTGTATATGTTTTATTTTAATTATCTAAATTTGTCTTCTTTTTTTTTTCTTTTTTTTTTTTTCCCCTTTAGACCGATCTGACGTTTGTGGGCTGTGTTGGGATGCTGGATCCACCCAGAGAAGAGGTGGCAGCTTCTATTAGGCTCTGCCGTCTTGCCGGAATCAGAGTGATAATGATAACTGGCGACAACAAGGGTACGATCTACAAATCACGAACCAAAACATGTTAAGTGCTTAGATTTGTGAAAGTTTCATGGAGTCATACGCTTTGTAATTGTAGGTACAGCAGTGGCTATTTGCAGACGCATTGGCATTTTTGGTGAGGACGACGATGTTTCAAGCATGGCCTTCACTGGCAGAGAGTTTGACGATCTCTCGCCCGCTGCACAAAGAGACGCCGTGGTCAAGGCCCGCTGCTACGCTCGCGTTGAGCCGGCGCACAAATCTAAGATTATTGAGTATCTGCAGTCCTATGATGAGATTACAGCTATGGTGAGAAAGAGCTCTTCCTCCAATTTACCACAGTTGTAGTAAAAAAAAAGAAAGAAAAAAAAAAAAAGGTTTGTTGACGCCAGTGATTATTATTTTTTCGCCTCGGGTGTAGACTGGCGACGGAGTAAACGACGCTCCTGCTCTGAAGAAGGCCGAGATTGGCATCGCCATGGGCTCAGGGACCGCTGTGGCCAAAACCGCGTCAGAGATGGTGCTGGCCGACGACAACTTCGCCACCATCGTGGCTGCAGTCGAGGAAGGCAGAGCGATCTATAACAACATGAAGCAGTTCATCAGATATCTCATCTCTTCGAATGTTGGTGAAGTCGTCTGGTAAGGATGGTTTCAAATCATCCATTAAAACAAACGAAAAATAAATATCTTTTTTTCCCGTCTGTGATAAGTATTGTTGTTCATGTGGTTGAAGCATCTTCCTGACTGCTGCTGTGGGTTTCCCGGAGGCTCTCATCCCCGTTCAGCTACTCTGGGTCAACCTGGTTACAGACGGATTGCCGGCCACTGCTTTGGGATTCAACCCACCCGACTTGGATATCATGAGCAAACCTCCACGAAATGCGCGCGAGCCCCTCATTTCCGGATGGCTATTCTTCAGATACCTCGCCATTGGATGTAAGTTAGGACTGTGAAAATCTGGTCCTAATGGTCTACTTCCTGGCAAATGTTTAATAAACAAATGTTTTTGTTGCTATTTTTATTTAATTTTAAGAGGTCCTTTGTCTCCTCCTAAAAGGTTATGTTGGAGCTGGTACTGTTGGTGCTGCAGCATGGTGGTTTGTTGCTGCTGAGGATGGACCAAGGATTACCTTTTACCAGCTGGTAGGAGCGGCTCCTAGCACATCAGTTCAATTACAATGCTCATACAAACAAACTAACTTAGCATGCAGTCTAATCCTTCATCACTTTTCACGTCTCACAGAGCCACTTCCTGCAATGTGGACCCGAAAACCCAGACTACCAGGGTCTGGACTGTAAAGTGTTTGAGTCCCCTTACCCCATGACCATGGCCCTATCAGTGCTGGTTACCATTGAGATGTGCAACGCCCTCAACAGGTTGGTGTGAGGAATCTACGGACAGATACACTCATCGTCTCAGCTTCTGTGTACATTTGCCCTCGTTTAATGGGGGTGAATGAACAACTCAAATTACTGAACGAAAGGATTCACACTCTTGAAACCTTTCCTAATTTTTCACTTAAAACTCCTGTTTTCCTGGACATTTATATGGGTAAATGACACCAGGTAGCACATAATTGTGAGGTTAAATTGAAGCTGTAATGTATCTCTGACCTTTTTACACGATGCAAATCTGAGAAATGTAAATAGCGAATCAGTGGAACCACCTTGACCTACAAATACGGCTGAAAGTCCTTTCAGATCTCTTATATAGTTTTTTTTACATCTGGAGACACCAAAAATTTGCCAGTTTCTTGCATAATTGCTCAAGTTTGATTGATCATTTCTAAAAATCCATTTAAGGCTTTCCCCAGATAAGATTTGATCCACTATAGCTCAGTTTTTGTTTTTTGTTTCTTTTGAATAGACTGCTAGGTGTTTGGTTTTTTTTTATTGCTCTGCATGTATTTCACATGCTCAAATGAAATCTGATCTGACCATCCTTATTTGTGCTGCTGTCAGCTTGATGCGTCCATCATGTTACACCATGAGGATGGATCCCAATCATTGTTTCAGCCACGCAGTGTTTAGCTTTTTTTTTTTGGCTAAAACTTACCTTTTGATCTCATTTGACAAGTAAAAATAATAATGCAAACCTCTAAGGTCATCAGAGAACAGCTGCACTTATACCAAAATTACATTGTGCACAGTTTATTAATTCAGTGTCAGTTGAAGGCAATTATTTGCCCTAGAGTTTGTGTCAAATTTGCAATTATTCACCACTTTGTTTCTGTTTACCGCATAAAATCTTAAGCCACATGGAAGTTTGCAATAAAGGTTAAAGTTAAAGGGTACAAATACTTTTGCAAAGTGAGGTTTCGATGCAATAAGGAGAGGAAGCCTTTATTTAGCCCCCCATCTTTGTCTGTCTAAAAGCTTAAAAAACTCAAAAAATGTGAGCATGTGCTCTTTTGTCCTCGTCTTAGTGTGTCGGAGAATCAGTCGCTGCTGAGGATGCCTCCCTGGGATAACGTTTGGCTTCTGGGCGCCATCTGCCTCTCCATGTCCCTTCATTTCCTCATCCTCTACGTGGAACCGCTTCCAGTAGGAAATAGTTAATCTTTAGTTCTTTTATTGTTGTGTCGATGAATTCCTAACTTATTTATCTTCTATTTCACAGATCATCTTCCAGATCACCCCTCTCAATCTCACCCAGTGGCTAATGGTGCTGAAGATCTCGCTGCCAGTCATCCTGCTTGATGAGCTCCTCAAGTTTGCTGCCAGGAACTACCTGGAGCGCAACAGAGAGCTGGAGAAAGCCGCCAGCTCCAAGGGCTGCTCCCTGTTTGCATGTATGGAGGGCATCTCCTGGCCCTTCGTGGCCATTTCCCTCCCTTTGGTCCTCTGGATCTACAGCTCTGACACTAACCTGGCTGACATGTTCATGTCCTGACTGACTTGAGCACAACCTCAACGTTTTCCATTCCACCCCTCACCCACTGCCATCACCTCCTCCTTTCCGCCCCCCTATCGCTCTCTCTCTCTCTCTCTCTCTGCCTTCCTAATTGTTCATAGCTAGCGTGTGTGTTTGTTTGTAGGGTTAGGGTTGCGAGTTTGCGCGCGTGAGCTTGTGTGCACGAGAAGGACCAACTGTAACTCATAAAACGCAACATTATATTAACAAAGTTAAGTCGCATCCTCGAGTTAGGTCAGGACTTGTGAATGGCTGAGGCTTCAAAGTGACTCCCATAGCGTTGGACTTTGTTGCTGTTTTAAAAGCAAATAGTGTTGCCATTTTTTTTGTTGTTGTTGTCAACGTTGCCTTTAAGGTACGTTTTAAATCTTAGGCTTATCTGCATTCTGTCCTCTGTCACTACTGTTAGAGAATTTAGTTTAGTTTGGGTTCCCTTTCTCCTGAACACAAAGTTAAGATATTGAATCATTTGATCTGTACAGAGATTTAACACTATTTTATGCTTTTCTCAGTTTTTTTTTTAATAGCTTTGTAAATTATTTGACCAGCGTGACTTAGAAAAACCGCCTTGATTTGTTTTCTGTTTACCATTGTGTCTTCAGTATAAATTCGAAACTCTTGAGAAGACAAACTCCATTTGGCAGACAAGAAATGAAGGAAAGGTTTGGGATGCTCGGCTTGAACGAAAAAGGAAAAAAAAAAAGATCCTGAGAAATGATAATAATAATAAAAAACAGAAGCTGCATGTCCTGTGACCAAGCATGAACTGTTGTATGTGGTTTCTCATTTCTAATTTAAATGTCTACGCCCCCCTCCCCGTCCCCCCTTCCCCTCGTTAAAGCGTAAATAGCTTTGTGGATTTCATTTTTTATTTTACGATACTGATTAAATTTGTCGTTTTTTTCTGCACCAGGCAGAGCACAGCTACCTCAATTGGATGAAAATGCTTCATATCTTGCATATATATCTTGCTAAAAGATAACATCTGAGGTGTGCCCCCTATTTGCTCGTGCAGAAAAGGAACATCTTCCTTACCCTTAACATTTTTTTGTTTGTTTTAAGGATTTGTCTTGTTTGTATTGATTGTGACATTCTTGAACTTGATTTGAGGAGACAAGAGTCCGTTTGGGGATGCTTTATGTTGTCTTATCTCCACAGTGTTTGATTCAAAGGACTGTTAATAAAATAAAACCCTAATTTTCCAAACGAACATTGATTGCAGATAAAACCCAAATGTTTTTGTTTTGTTTTCTGAAAAAAAAAAAACATACATTCATCATGAACCCTTTGAATCAAGTGTTTCTCTTTATTTAACCTTTAAGGCTCATGGTTATAACATTTCATATTTCATCCAGTTTTTTTGTTTGTGCATAGATCATATTATTTTAGGAAAATTTAATACTTTAGTTTCTCTCTTACTTGGAAAACATTGTGGATCAGATGCTTCAGTTTGCATTTGTGGATATCTTCCATGTGTGTGGGGGGGGGGGGGGGGAA
>JAVLVB010000002.1:5432031-5447919 GCA_032876305.1 Orestias chungarensis
ACAAGCAAATGATCCACAGTGAAACAATGAATTTCATATAATGTGACGCCTTATCTCCACCAGTTGTGTCTGGAAGACTGGGACAACATTTCTGCTTGCTATAGAGAAGACTAATTTTTCCATTACATAGTAAACAGAAACATTTGTAACGGGAAAGTTAAATCAAAATTAATCAATCAATCAAAAATATTTTATTTATCCCAAAGGGAAATTAAATATGATTTAAGTTCAGACCGGGGTTATGTGCCTTCTTAATTAGTCCGTGTAGATATCTGATTTTAGCACCTTTATGAGTCTTTATAACAATCTGACTACACTCTGTTTTAAACATACAGCTTTTTGAACAGCACAGCGAGAAGGATGTGGCAACTAGAGGCAAAATCATGGACAAACCGTGTTTCAGTTATTTGCTAAGAAAGTTTCCATTGTACAGGCTATTCCAGGTCGTAAGAGCTGAAAGCAAACACTGCTCGGGTGGGTCAAATATTTGGTATAATTTTGAAACTTGGAATGTTGTTTACTAAGGTGCGGTTAGTAGAAGCCATGCGCACGTTGGTGAGTTGCCTGTCATTGGGATTCGCCTGTGGAAGTGAGTAGTATGCTGAGTAGCTCATATATTGTAGGAGTCTTGGACTGGTGCCCTGTTTGACCAGATAGGCATCACATGCCTGCAACCAGAGTGAGCTGCAAAAAAATGGGAGGCATCAAAAGTAGGGATTTTTTAAAGCTGCTTCTTTACAAAGTTATTGCAAGCACCATGAATGACTTTTATATCAGTCCTGTGTCATTCATAATTGCATTAGCATCTGCAGCATGCTTTTGCTCATGGGTCTCACTCCATCTATAATTAATTTATCTGAAAAGAATTGGGAACCCTGGTGGAATCAGCTAAAATGCCTTTTCAAACAGGATGCGCTGTTGCATTGAAAGTGAAAAACATCTTGCGTCATGTCGATTAAAAGGCAAATCCCATTAATATTTTAACGTGATGGCAAAAGTCATAACACAACAATGCCAGACTGTTGAAGGTAGATGTAAACCCAGGACGTCTGTCTTCGGCAAAATGGCTGGCTGATTCTCCGGCTGCCGTGTTTAGGATTATCGCAGCACTGTCTGCCCTTTTTGTTTAAACATATTTTCCACAATGATGAGCCCAGTGGGACGTTTGAGGACCTGGAAGCGAGCGATTAAGATGGATTTTGGGAGAGGGAGGAGAAGATGGGTTGCACACAGTGATGCATTTATTGCGATAATCAGAAATTGGAGCTCAAGATGTAATGATATTTTGATACCCTCCGGATCGGTTATGTCTTCTACTTGAGTTAAGCATCAGGTCAGGGCAAACTAAATGAATGTAGTAACCGCTGCATAATTTGATGCTATCCTAATGTGTATATTTTTTCTGATTTTTGGTAGTACGGTAAGAGTAGAGAATGAATGTTTTTTGTTGTTGTTTTGATTTGGGAGTGGATGATACTAATAAAGAGTGGGACAGTGCTGCGAGGAACACTGGGAGAGGCAGAGTGTGAGGCAAAGCTGTCGTTTCTCGCTTCAGCGATCCTGGATGCTGGGTGCTGCAGAGAGGAGCAGATGGGAAGAACCCTCCCCTTGTGAAAGAGAAACACACAAACGCAGGCTGAGGCACACAGAAAGTTGCACATTTGTGATGTTTACTTTCATACTATTCTGGCAACAGAGGAAGGTGTATGTGGGAAGGGCGTGATCCTCTGCAGGATCATAAGGTCACTTTCAGATAGTCCATCTTCGGATTTTCCCGTCGCAGCAATGGGTTCTTTGTTTCTTTTTGATTTTTTTTTATGATTTTTTTTTGCTGTTAGAACATCACTTTAGGGATGAAAAGATATACAACTTGATCTGTCACACTGAATGACAGATATCTGAGTTTTGTGCTATTTTTGCAATAGTTTAGTAGGATTTACCCATTTTAAGAAGACATAAAAGGACAAATGTAATAAATTTAGATGCATTCCAAACTTATTATTCTGCCTTTGCTTTAAGATGTTATTTCCACTTTCCACATGAAGGCTACAATGACTAAAGACAGCTTTCTAAAGGATATTTAATTACCTTTCCAAAAAAACGCCCACTGGAGGAAGAGTTTAGCAATAGCTATAACGTTAATTGAGCAGAATACTGTGTCTGTTTTGCTATTTTCCTCCTTATTGAGTAACATTGATCCTGACAAAGTGATGTTTGCTAATTAATTATTGGCGTTATCTTTACTTGGCTGTTGTCTGCTGATTTAGAATGGTTGCCAAGCAATCAGAGAGGCTTCTTTTACGAGGCTGCTTTTTGTCACCAGACAATGTCCAACCACCCACTCTCTTTTACCTTTCCTTTATCTTTTTTACACAGCTAAGAGCCCGTTTACTCCTCTAAGTGGGGGAGGTGAGTGGGCTTCTCACTATCTCCTTGGTATTTTGTTAAAGAGTGGTTTAAATCACAAAATTGTCTGACTCAATGCAGTTTTTAAGTATTACCTAAAGTTAAGAACTGCTGTTAAGGCAGATTAAATCAGATTTGGAATGCTGTTTTTCTAAATGCATTCCTAATTAAAGTTTAATTTTAAATATTCTAGGAGTCTCCCAATACAACTTTTTCTGCGATACCATACTGATATTTTATTCTTCAGTATTGACCGAAACCGATGTTGACCTGATGCTATATCAGCATGAATCATAAACGCATTTATTACTTTTTTGGAGAGAGTTATTGACAATTGGTTTAGATGTAGGGCGATATAATCTGATATTCATTTTTTTGGCTGATATAGGACCAACATCAATATCGGAAAACCCCTAAAATATACTATATTGTTACCTAACTTGTGATGGTTCTTTTATTTTTTTTCTCAGATGAATGAACTCTGTGCATATAAAGTTTATCTTCTTTAAAAATGTGATTCAACACTTCCATCTGTGTTAAAGCACAGGGAGGAGGCGAAAGAGGAAAAGGAAACCTTTACAGTCAGTCTGGTGTGGCACAATGAGCCCTTTTCACACGGCCAGGGGAGTGACTACAGCTCTTAAAAAGGCTTGTTCAGTGTTTGCAGTTGAGTGAACTTGGCAGTAAGAATAGTCACACAGTAACTACTGGCTAAAAGTTGGGTTCAGAGAAGGAAGATGAAGCTGGGAAGAGAAGGAGATTAGTTGGAGCTAGAGGGAGGCAGCATGATGGACTTTCTTTGCAAGGTGTTGCTCCCTCAGGCTGGTGCAACTGCAAGCGGTTACTTTGACATTACACCAACAGGCAGGTGTAGAAAATTTGGGACAGTCTACAAATTAATTGCTTATATGAAAACTCGCTCCATTTCAAATTGGATAATGATGTCAATTGATAGAGCTAGACCATAGGCCAGTGGTCTAACTCTTTGACCGGTAAATTTTTTTCACATTTTTAAGTCTTAACATGTATGGAAATATAAGCATGATTATGGAAAGTATTTTCAGAATCAAAATTTATTCCATTCCTTTATATAAAAGATGTTGAAATGCGCTCTTTACTAATAGAGAAATCTTCTTAAATTCGCTTTTTATGTATGTTTTATCTTGGTTTTGCTCCCTTGAAATGACCAAACCTTATCAAATTTAGATAATTTAGTTAGATTAATGACCATTTCGGTTGTGAGTTACAGAGCTCAGTGTATGTATTCTGCAGATAACAAAGCTTACTAATTGCATGTTTGAGATCCCGTGAAAAAACATTATTAAAGCTCAAACACTAAGTTAAAGTGACAATGCCATACATGTTTTCTGCAAGTTATTCACTTGCTCAATCTTTTGTAGCCTGAATTAACCAAAGTCAGGCTGCAATAATAGAATACAGTTTCTGTATACGAAGCTTCTCTCACCTCTGATTTTCTTTTCTAAACCCCTCTGTGATATTAATAATGGCTAATACATCACATAAAAAGTAAAAGATTTGGAAGATATTGCTTGGTTTTTATGTTTGTGTTTATAATTTAACATGAAGTCTGTCTGTCAGCATCGTTTCCATGTTTTAGCAGCAGAAGCTCAGCCTGGCCCCACGGTTGGTGTGAGGCTCCCAGCTTGGCAGTGGAGCAGCTCTCCACTGAGAGCCGAACTTCCTACCTTGGTATTTGAGTCTGGAGCAGTTTTAAACTGGGTCTTGCACTTCATTGATTTTTAAATTAAATGTCCTATATAATGACTATATGTCTTCCTGGCGTACAAACAAATCCAAACGAACTTAAATACACGCTGCCTTGAAACAATAATCATTCCCCCGTCTCTGTGTTTACTCTGTTTTTACGGTTGCTTGTATATTTCCTTTGCCAAGAAGCCAGAATCTTCCGTCTGTAACCAATGAGGCTCGTAAATAGAGAGGGGAGAAAAAAACTTGGGAAAACCCCTCTCATAAATTCTGGTTACTCCTTTCTCCTTTTTTTTTTTGCAATGACCGTTGCTTTTGAACAGCGGCCATCTTGGCTCTTCAACGTGGCTTGTGTTATTTCATTCACAGTCATCGCGATTGGCTGCAACACAGGAGAAAATGTGCCATGAAGTGCGCTGCTCGTGCTGTGCAATGCAGACTGCCAGTCTCTTGGTGCTAGTTTTTCCTGAGCTGAACTGATTCTAAGTTGATGACGGTCATTGAGTCCAATCAGTTGCATCAGCAACATGTTTACTGTGGGCGCTGACACGCTGAGAAACGACTGCTTTTTGGTTTGTGGTAGAGACTAATTCAGTTTACGACATATTTACATGCCAGTCTGAATTTCATCGTTGCAATAAAGGCTTTGCAGCATCTCTCTTTACGTCTAAAAAATCTTTAGTTGGTCTAAACAGATGTAAAAATAGGCGAGGGCCTGTCCCTGGTTCCAGGGTGAACCAACAATTTAAAACTGCAGTCATATTTAATGAATTTAAATATGGTTAGTTTGACAGATTAGAAGTACTTTTTAAAAATAACGACCTTAAATCAGCCACACTGGTAGTTTTTGTCAAACTCACCTTTGAAATGGCTAAATATAAGTCTTGCAATATCAGTTTTTTGTTTAATGAGACAAATGTATTTTGTGCTACTAGTATAGACTAGGGCTGAACGATCTGTCGTTTTCAACCGAAAATCAGGATTTCCGACAACACGATTATGGGATCGGCAAAGCTGCGGTTCTTCTTTGCTCCAGAAATTTCATCAATAATGGTAATAAGTTCCTCAATAATTTCACATGTATGCCCAACGCCGGTGTAGAAAGACTTTGTGTCAGCCACCAATCAGAAAGCTGCACCAGTTTACGTGCTCTATACTCCAATCAGTGCGTAGCTCGTCATTCAATTACAAACATGGCTGAAGCTGTAGCAGGAGCAGCAGCGGAGCTAATGAAATTAATATCAAAGGAAAAACAACATTTGAAATCTGTTGCCTTGATTGAAAGAAAAATTGTAATTGAAATCGATGCCGCAATCTCTGCCAGAAAAATCGCAATTTCAATTGTTTTTTAAAATCGTTCAGCCCTAGTATAGACTCCAATTGGGCACCACTTTTGCGTTCACTGGTCAGTCCATTATTGTGGCCCGTCTCCCCTCTTTCATCACTTTTCTCAACTTTAACGTTACCCTTTTATTAGCCACCATGGTATGCATGTGTGTTAAAGCACCCAGAAAGATCAATTTCTTTTGTTTTAAAAGATCTTTTCCCAGATCTGAGCATTTCAACAGATCAGAAAGAATTACATGTTTCAGCAGTATTATCAAACTTCGTTAGATGCATTTCCTTAGCCTGACAACTTTTTTGATCACGCAGTACTTTTAACAGTCTTCATTACAGCATCAGTCACTTTTAGTTTAAACTGTAGATACCAGAGCTGTGGACTCAAATCATATGGCAAATTTAACGAATTAGGCTTGACATGATGAAATCCTAAAAGAACCTTTAACAGTTGGTGCATCCAAGTTTGCAGATAGATGCATATCTTATATTACACACAATACTGTACAAGATATTTAGTTTTGCAGTTGGTTAACCTTTAAATATGTTCTATTCTGTGGAAATGTTGGTATGTTTTTATATTTAATGCTCAAAACTTTCTATATGTAATGGATATTTTGTTTTATATGTAAAATGCAACATTGGCACTTATTTGTATAGAATATTGTACTTCTCTTAATGTTTACTTTTGTTCTGTCAAACAACATATCCTTTTAAAACAATTAAAGCAATACAAATAACTTTTTGCAATGATTAAATCACATTTGGTGAAATGACCTAGGAAAAACGCTTGAGACTTGTTCCCACTTCTTGTAGATAGTCAGTGTATTAAAGAGCAGAACAACGCTCATAAATCTACCCTTATTAAGATAAGCCATTACTTTAGTCTTGTGCACATTACCAGATGCTCTTTTCTGGATTGTAGGGCAAAAGAAAACAATTAATAATCTGATTATGTCAATTTCCCCATCCCATGTAACAGCCCAGACCAGACCCTTGCACCACTAAGGGACCATGTCCTATTTGCAATATTATAGTTATAATTATCACCACTAGAAAAGTCTAATGATGATAACTCCTGTGCTTTGTTCCCAAATATTTTCCCCGCACAATTGACTGAAGCAAAAAGAATCTTTATTCAAGAACAAGTTGTAATCGCATGAGTTGTTTACACGACCGATCCATACCAAACCTAATCAATGCCAACTGTCAGCAGCATGTGTCCTTCCTGCAGATCCCTCCCGTCTATTCCCATGTTCCTGCTCAGCTGATTTTTTTAGGATTCCGTTCTTTGTTTACCGTCTGTCTGTTCCATAAACTATTAATAGCATGTGTCTCTTTTAGTCATGGACTTCTGGCACATATGCCTTTAATCTACAGTTGCTGCACCAACAAAGTCTTGATTCATAAACACACTAATTGACTAAGGGTTTAATGGAGTTACCCACAGTTTTCTGCCGGGATTAAGTAAGGTTTGAAGACCACAGTGTTCTTAGAAATCCCCACCATTTTCATGAGATTTTGGTACCTGATTTGATTTAACCCTTACATTGGGAAGAATGTGTTCCTTAATCTTTTTATTGTCTCTGATTCACTGTTGTGAACTAATTCATTATTTTATTTACTTTTTAGCAGAGCAGATGTGTGCATATGCCCTTTTTTAAAGTATTTACATCCCATGCAGAAGTCCATCTTTGGTTTTTCTTGGGTCCTTTAGTCTCGAGTAATTGTACGTATTTGAAATGGGACATCTAATATATTGGCTTTAACAGCAATTAAATTTTTTTTATACATCTCTTTCGACAAGATAGGTATTCTCTAAATCATTTGACAATTGGGCCAATATTTATAAGGGATGTTTGTCACTATTTTGGAGTATTTTTTTATTTTTTGGTTCTATCATATTTCTCTGGAAATGTAACAGCAGTAGTGTATGCATTTTTTTATGTTTTTATCAAAAACCCATAACAAGGCTTTCAATAAACTCTTTGCTTTATGGTTTGACCTGCTGATTTTTGTGTCTCATTCAGAGCCATTTTACTACACTTTGTTTCTGTTCTACAGTCAAATATAATAAAACATTGAAAATAAAAAGGACAAATTGACTCCATGTCTGTCGATTAATTTAAGACAATTGGTCTTAACGGGGATTGCAAGATTATTCCAATTTATGCATCAAAAGTCCAGAATGACTATATCCTTCATGTAGTATTTGCTAAACTCTTAAACAAGTGCATCAAAAAAATTTTTGTTTAATGCATTTACAGATAAAATTTAATCGTTGATTGAATAAAAATGAGATTTTTTTAATCTGCTGATCACAAATATAAGCAAATTTAGGCAAACTTAGTTTACTTTGATCAATGACTGATGTATTGTTAATAAAAAACTTTATTGTTAATAAACATGGAGATTTGGTCTACCTAATTTGCCTCATACTGTCTAAAAACACAAAAAAATTAATGTTTTTTGATATGATTTCTAAGAGTAAAACACATTTATAGATGGAGGATTTACACACATACAGACAGGCGGGAACCAACTCTCCTAAACTGATTTACGGAGCACACAATCAATTCTAGTGTGTTAGCTACTGTTATTAAATGCATGACATAACAAAAAAGCAAGGAAACATTTAACCAGATTTCAAAACACATTTGATTACCATTTTCTTAGCTCAGACTTTTAATTCCCTTTAGTTGAGTGTTATTTGTTGAGCTGCAAAGGAATGGGTAACTCCAGCCTTCAAGGGCGGGGGGTTGGATTTCATGCTGCAACCCCTCTCCACCACCACTACCGCCCCACCCGCACCTATTTCGCCTTGGTGTACCCGAATGCCCTTCAGTAACATCACTCCTTCTCTGGAATCTCTTTTATGTCACTGAATATGTCTTTTGTATTTTTTAAGGCCAATTTCTCAACACTCAATGTTTTTTTAATTATTATTTATTTTACTCCAAGACACGATCAATAACCTGCTACACTTCAGGCCCTTTTGCTTGGTTATCTCATTTTGCTTTTTCTTTTATTATGCATGCCTTTTAGGCAGGAACCAGTTACCTCTAAGTGAACAAAGATTTGATTTCCTTAAAGTTTTGTCCTTATTTTTGTTCCTTTGAGGTAAAGTATCGTTTCACGTACCACTGTCTCTACCCCCACCTCTGGTCAGACGGCTGAATCAGTCAATCAAATTTCAACCTGAATATCACAATGAAACATGTTACTAGCTTTAACAGCGCAGTTTTACGCTAATTGCTTAAAATAAAAGTTTGAACTTCAAGTGTTTATTCTAATCCGCTGTTTTAATCTCCCTTAGATCAATAACTGTGGTAAAGTGACTGAGTCTGCATCGGATTATGAACTTTATTTAAAACAGTTTAAATTCATATACAATTGTTCTTACTTTACTTTGGGGCTTTACTGTCTTTCCATCATTTGCACATATTTTGCACTTTAAGTCTTCACACCTTTTAATTTTAAGGGGTAGTGCATAGGGTCCTAAATTCTAACCTTGTGGGGAATCTATTTTACACCTTTAAATGTTTGACTTTGTACTGCTTAATATTTTCTTGCATTAATCTTTTATTTGTTTTTTAAATCTAATGTTTAACTTCCAATTTAGAGTTATGGTCATGTTTAACTGATATGTATTTGAATGTAATATCCATGCCTGACAATAGTTTATGCAAAAGCGAGTTTAAAGTCACTTCTTATCGGCCGGACTGAATTAGCTGAAGAGGGCACATTCACTCCGACTCCCTGCACCGCTCTTCCTGTCCCGTTCTGTTCCCAGTCATACATTATTGATACTGGAGCCCACTTGTTGCAAAACTGTCATGACACAAGGGGGTCTCGCATTACCCACTTCACTTTCAAAACCTTGACTTCTATTCCTTCTTGTCTGCGGTAATCCAAAAATCTTCACAAATAATCATGTCTCTATGCTTATACGCGGTCTAACCTAATATTGACATGTAATGAAAAGGTGCAACAAATCGACCTCCTGCAGTGCAGCTTCGCTGCACAGTATGATTACACAGTAGGACTCCGAATGCACTGCCTGTGCAAATAAAAGTTTCCACCCGGATTTAAATAAGCAAATAGAAAAAGAGGCTCCCCTTTGGAAAATGATGGTGGTGACATGTGTGTATGTTTTAGCAGGCCAAATATGTTTAACCCCAACTAAATCTGTAAGTTGGATGTCATTTGTTTAACAACTACATCATCCTGTGGTTGTTGTAAAAGTTTCAGGAGCCACGAACAACTTGATTTTAATCAGGCAAAAGACATGTTTAAAGGTAATATCTTTGAAACCCATGCTATTTTTTCTTGCAAATATATTTAACCCCCCTCCATTTATTTTTTACATTTAATCATTTGTAGCATATTGCTTGTATTTTATGTGATAGAGCAATTTAAAATAGCTTTTTTTACAGTGGGAGAGAAGAAGATTCATATTAAAAAAATTATTTTACAAATACATACGATGTGTGACATATCTCAATTAAGCCTCTTTGATCTTAAAGCCCTGGATGAAATCCATGGTTAACAGTTGTGAGATATGGTGCAAAAATAGCAGTGTTATGTTTTTTATATTACTACATAACAATACCTTTTTTAAAAAATGTCTTACCCAGCTAGTGAAGTAAAAGTGAGATAAAATGTACATAGTGTATTTTCATACCATTATCAGTTTAAATTTTTTGGTACTAAGTTGTTAAGAAGTCTAAATGAACAAGAGGTGTACATACAATTAAACCGTTAGTATTATTTTACAGTTTTATATAAATATTCGCTACATCATTTTACATCATTTTCTTCCTGGATCCTTCTCGTCTGCGCCCTTTAATCTTAGCTTGAGGGAAATAGTTCACATGGAAATGAGTCAAAATAAAGTCACAGTGATGCATCGATTAGCCATTTTGTCCACACGCCGTGGAGGAATGCTTTCTGATTGGACTCTATTTTAGTGACTCACAATGGACGATGAGGAGCCACACTGACACGCTGTTGTCTCCACCCACTACTTACGTGTTGCACAATAGCCATAAGACACAGTGGGTGGAGACATTCCTATGCCGCTAAAGATGCTTTGGACAAACACTGTCTTATATTTTCAGAATTTTTAGTGGGTGTTTACAAAAGAAACTGCTACTGTTATTTCAGATTCGGAGCGGGTAAATCCTCTTGATTTTTGGCTTTTTCCTCCTAATGTGTGGGTATGAATGTGTTGAATTCATTGTGTGCAAGTATAGCATAAATTATGCATTACTTTCAGCCTTACGTTTAAAGGGTGGACCTATCCTAGCTAGTGTTGTAGCTAGTGTAGTTGCAGATATCGGCCCGATATTAGGAAAAAAAAACATCAGAATACTATATCGACCTGCATCCAAAAGCACTAAAACATAAGAAGTCTGTTCCAGCATTTAATCCGTGCCAAAATTTCAATTTAGCAGCTTGTATCCAGGATGCAGAGCCCGCATGATTACTACAACAGCGCTTTCTAATGTAAACTTCGAATTTACGTGACCCATTCTTTCATAATAATTGGGTCAATTTTCCCATGCCCATCATTGTAAACTATTGTTCACAGTTTAAGTAATATCATTTGATCATGCCCTTGCTAATATGTATGACTCATGCCGATATCGTATCGGGTTAATATCATTATCGGGCAATACTGAAGACTGCAAAATCGGTGACTTATCAGAAGTGAAAAAGCTCCATCGGGACATCCCTTTTTTAAAACCAAAATTTCAATCTTAGATATGTGGTTAAGAATGAATGGAAAGTGCTGTTTATTTCAACCAAGCAGGCTTTTACATCATAGCTTAGTTTTCATCTGAAAAATAGCCTCAAATCCTTCAACCGCACAGCTAGATATATAGGAATCTGTAATAGCTGTAATGGATTTAAATAGAGAGCAAAGGTGCCAAAGGCTTTAAGGAAATTATCCAACATTGTTACACCGATAAAGATGGTATTTCACTTTTAGAATATGTCTGTTTTTGCAGTGTTGAATTGTTACTCTTGTAGATGAGTGTTGTTATTGAAGAAAACATCATGCTTCATGTGTCTCCTGTGCACGTGGGTGTCTTTGGATAAAAAAGCGCTCACTGTCTTTTTCAATCTGTGAAAGCTGGAGACTTTAGAGTGATGTTGTTACCTTGGTTACACAGTGTAAGACACAGAACGGCTGTTCTCCAGTTGACAGTTTACCCTAAAACCGTAGTAAATAAGCAGGTTGTTCCTCTTATGAAATGACCTTTCTCTGAACGATTCAAGAGATTCCCGTTTGGTTTTATGGAATTTTCTTTGTTAGCTCTCATTAGTTGGCTATGCTGTAAGAAGGGACAGAGTTGTTTGAAAGAAATGGCTCAGTTCTTGACAGACAACTAAGAATAGTGTGTATGCTGGAAAACGCTGTTCATGGAAGGAGGAAGTGTTTTTCATCTTGACTCAAGAAAAAAATTACTGCATTTCCATAAATACCACATGAAAATTGGATCCCATTTTTGTCATCTTTGGTGTTGCTAAGTCTCCCCCGCTTGTGAGTGTGTGCATCAACCCCCTTAGAAAACAATTTGTGGGACAAATCTCCACATGACTTAGGAAAATTCTACCATGAAACAGATTGCACTGAATATCTTAGGAATAATTGTAGTGCACAAAGGGTGATTAATGAGTCCTGTGAACAGACAAAAATCATGATTTATTTTGTGTTTTTAACCGTCTGTCTTGGTGCTTCTCTGGGTTTATACAGTTAGTTATGGTTTTTATGCAACCAAATTTGTTGGCAGTGTAGCTTTTTTAATTTTTTTATGTGCTATGGTCAAAACCAAGCTGTATATAGTTGCTTTAGAGATAGAGAGAGCAATCAGTTTTACAATCTCCTCTTCGCCTTTCATCTTTTAAAGACATCACTAGTATTTTAGAATACTGTTAAGATACATTTGGAAATGTAGTGTTTGCTTATGCAGATTTCACAGATTAACAAATAGATTTGTGTTGGTTTTTTTTTAACTGACATACACGCACACTAAACAGCTTTTTTTTGCATTTGAATGACTTTTTAAAGAGATGCTGCGAGTTTAACGCAGTAATTTTATCTCTGGAATAACTTCAGGAATCACAAATATGCAATAAATGTTTTGGAAAATTGGAGCAGGAAAGTGTTTGTTTTTGAGTCTTACTCAAAAAAGTTATTGATATTCTTCTTTTGTTTAGTTTTTATTGATGTTACACTTATTAGAACAACCATTAACATGCACAATGTCAAAAATTAGAAAAAAAAAGATAAGAGATCTACTAATGATAAGAGATCTGTAAAAAATCATGACCTACTCTTGGGAAGGCCAAAATAATATGATTTTCATATAAACCTTTCCACACTTTTTCAAATGTTATCAATTAAAGTCTACACACAAAAGAAATTGTTAATCTTTGGAGCCCCAACAGTAATAAGACACACAACAGTCTTTAATGTTTAAAGCATTTGAAAACTTGTTGCAGTTGTCAATGCAAAGATTTGTCCTGAGGCCTTCAAATAAACCTCAGAAACACTGAGGCGGATTAATGAGTCTTAAACAGGAACGGTTGACAGACTGGGTGGGACATTGAATTTCTGTGTTTACAGACATCTTTCCTTGTTTGACAGAATAAATCTATTTTCAGAGTGGCATCATTTCAGGGTGGGGAACATTAGCTAGGACAGAAATGGGGGGGAAAAAGGGCAAAACTGTTTTTTTTTTCTAAAATAAACTCATGTGATGAGTAATAAAGAGGGGGTCATTGAAGGCCTGAAGCCACGGGGGTATTTTTAGTATGGGACTCAACAAAACCGCAATTAATTCATCTCTGGAGGCGAAGGCTGTTAAAACATATTTTAGACCTGTGGCACTTGGTGACTCAAACAGAACAAGCCTGTGCCCCATATGGTTGTTAAGAAGCCAGCCTGGATTATACAGGTGCTTATTTAGAGGTCAGATGTGTTAAAGAGCACTGGTGAAACATTATTGTCTCGAACCAATAAAGGATTCTTGTTTTATATGTAAGTTGAAATTATGCAAGATCAGAATTAAGTAAAGCGAACACATCATATCATCTGCTTTCGTTTACAAAGTATTTGAAACAGAAACAACAAATATACGTATGGATGCAAAAAAAAAAAAGTTTATCTGTAGTATTTATTTATTGTTATGTTAAATTGAGCAGTAGATACAATATCAATATACAACATCCCTTAATTTGTACTAGTCTATTTGTTCCTGGTAAATGAAGTGAATAATGCCAAAGTAACAGATAAGCATAAAATAAAAATTTTAAAATGTCTGAAACTATAGATGGCCAACAAATAAGCTAGCTTGCAGTTTGTAGGTTAAGATTTGAATTGGAAAAGGCTTTTTGTTGAGTTTGAGCAGTGTTTGTTCATCTCTCATTCAAAACACCTCCACTTATTAATCCACAACATATGGAGACAGAAACTGAATTTATTTGTTTCACACCGAAAAGATGTCCAGATTTCTGAGCGTTTGTCATATTTGCAAACAAAAATAAAGCCTGAGGTTTTAAGACGCTACACACTTTCTTTAAACACATTGGTAAAACATGACGATATAAAGATAGTGTTGGAAATAAATTCAGATATTTAAACATTGTTGATTACCGAGTTACTAAACCATAGTTATTCTATGTTTTTTATTTATGTATAAGACTCTTTAAGACCTTTTAGATACTGTGATGATTTCAAAGTTAGAACTACAGGAATAATGGAAAATAAATCGGTTGAGCTAACTTTATAACTTGGTATATGACTTGTGCATAACCTATTTAATAACTTTATTTGTAAACTTTTCTTTTGACTACTTTGAAAGTGGGTTCTTACAGCGCTGATATGTGACTCCAGTTCACTGAATCTTCCTGAATGCTAATGAAGTGGCCAACTCTAAGTGGCTCTTTTCAAACAAATCTTTGCTAAATTTACTCTTTTAGTGGACCTTATTATTTTAATTTTCCGTACAGATCCCAAATGGCCAGTTTCATCTGCAGATTTATTTATTAAGTGTGAACGCCCAGGCTTTGTAGTTTTGTTCTCACATTAATTGTACTGTACATTTAAGTGTTATTTATGCAGTGCTTCAGTAGATGTGGATGCATTAGAATTGTTATTGGCATAAAGCTAAGATCTTTGTGTTTCTAAAACCCCTTTTTACAGAAACCCTGTAAACGAAAAACAATACTAATAAAGTTATTGCTTTTATTTTCAAAATACCATTCTGCTTCTGCTGACAACAGTACTCCAAGGTTATCAGACATCTGACACAGCCGTGCTCTCTGCAGGCACCTGTGTGCGTGTGTGTTTGTGTATTCACATGTGGCCAGCCTGTCAGTCTCCAAGATATGGTTGACAGACGATTGTGGTATATTATTGATGGCTTCAGTTAGAGGCTGGATCTCCCACCTTTAGGAGGACGCCCTCACCTTGCACTACCTGTTCATTTATTTCCCTACAGCCATGGTACGTGTGGCTTCCTTACATGCTAATAATTGAAAAATCTTGCTGAGGCGGAAGAAAGCCAGCTGATATTTTGGGTATGTTGCAGCGGAGGCTGATGTTGCGGCTCTTTTTTTCTGTAAACTGACCCTGTAATGATCAAAGATTTAAAAAGAAGTTCCAGCTTATAGATACACTTTCTGTTTTCACACAGGTCCTCAAAAATCCCATCACCTTTCCACTGCTATGAATATTTCTCATAGTTTTAGAGTATAACTGCTCTACTAATGATACAAATTGGGTCACTAGAGGCTCACATTCAGTCTTTAAGCCTATTATTTTTGCTCACTAAAGTGTAGCAAAGATCCCAGTGCCTTATGTGTCTTCCTTTGTGGATAGCGGTTTCCCTCTCCGCTTTTGCCTCTTTTCCTTCACTGCCTGAGGATCGCTGCCAACTAGGGCTCACGACTCCTTGTTAAAAGTTATTTACTTTGGCTAGGGCTGCTTAAGAGAGTGTTAGATCAATTTGAGTGCTCTGACAGCACAGCTTCGATTTATGTGCACTTCTTGTCTTCATTTTCCAATGTCGCCGCCGTAAAAGGTAGTTAAAACAATCAGCTATACACAAAGATATTTTGGCTGTTGGACATTGTTTCATCAGTTTTCTCCAGTAAATCTTTTTTAACAGATATGTAGCTCCATTAAACCGACCAGAGGTAATCTCAGATTTATATCTCTGCTTTATGCAACTGTAGTAGTAACATGGATGGGATGTCGTACTTTAAATACTAAAAACCACAACAGAATGGTTCTCAACTTAACAACTGATACAGGGTGTGTGGTTGTGTGTGTGTGTGTGTGTGTGTGTGTGTGTGTGTGTGTGTGTGTGTGTGTGTGTGTGTGTGTGTGTGTGTGTGTGTGTG
>JAVLVB010000002.1:5454290-5478167 GCA_032876305.1 Orestias chungarensis
CCGACTAACACACCACAGGACATGGTTTCCACAACGGCCGAGTACTCCCACACTCTGTGGGAGGGCTGCCTTTGTTTCAGGGTAGGAACCTGCTGGCGTTTCCAGACACCGCTGTGTGGAGTTACAGATTATTTCATTGAACGTAAAGCAGCAATAAGCATAATAATTTTTTCAGCATCTTAAAAAACGGCATGAATATGTTTTTGGTTCGATTTTACTTTTCTCATTTAGTCATTTTAGACTAACCCGATCATTACACAGTTATTACATAGTTATTACACAGATATTACACTGTACAACACAGTTATTACACAGTTGTTACACAGGTATTACACAGTTATAACAGTTATTACACAGTTCTTACTCAGGTGTTACACATATTAGACAGTTTTTACACAGGAAATACACAGCTATTACATAGGTACTACCCAAGAATTACATAGTTACTACGCAGTTATTACACAGGTACTACACAGTACTACAAAGGTATTACACAGGTATTACATAGGTACTACACGGTAATACAGTTATTAAACAGGTATTACACAGTTATTACACAGGTTTTACACAGTACAACACAGCTATTACGCTGTTATTACACATGTATTACACAGTTATAACACATGTATTACACAGTTATTACACAGTTATTACATCGTTACTACACAGGTATTACACAGGTATTACAGATTTTACTCAGGTATTACACAGAACTACAAAAATATTACACAGGTATTACATATGTACTACACAGTAATACACAGGTTCTACACAGGTTTTACACAACACAGGTATAACACAGGTATTACACAGGTATTACACAGTTATATCACAGGTATTACACAGTTATTACACAGTTATGACATAGTTACTACACAGGTATTACAGTTATTATACAGTTATTACACAGGTATTACACAGTGCAACACAGCTATTACATAGTTACTACACAGGTTTACACAGTTATTACACAGGTACTACACAGCTATTAAACAGGTACCACAGTTATTAAACAGGTATTACACAGTTATTACACAGGTTTTACACAATACAACACAGCTATTACACAGTTGTTACACAGGAACTACCGAGCTATTACATAGTTACTACCCAGGTATTATATACTTACTAAACAGTTATTACACAGGTATTACACAGTGCAACACAGCTTTTACATAGTTACTACACAGGTTTACACAGTTATTACACAGGTACTACACAGCAATTAAACAGGTACCACAGTTACTAAACAGGTATTACACAGTTATTACACAGGTTTTACACAGGTTTTACCCAGTTCTAACAGGTATTACACAGTTATTACAAAGTTATTACATAGTTATTACACAAGCATTACACAGGTAGAACACAGCTATTATACAGGTACTACACAGCTATTATACAGGTACGACACAGCTATTATACAAGTACTACACAGTTATTACACAGGAACTACACAGCTATTACATAGTTACTACCCAAGTATTACATAGTTACAACACAGTTATTACATAGGTACTACACAGAACTACAAAGGTATTACACAGGTATTACATAGGTACTAAACAGTAATACACAGGTTCTACACAGGTTTTACACAACACAGTTATTACACAGTTTTTACACAGGTATTATTCAGGTATTATACAGGTACTACACAGTTATTACACAGGTATTACACAGTTATTACACAGGTTCTACGCAGCTATTACAGTTATTACACAAGTATTATACAAGTATTACACAGTAGTACTGTTCTTATTTTAAAAAAAAGTCCTTAGAATGTGTAATGTTGGAACTTTGCCAGTTTTGCTATTAATATACAATCATATTATTATGAAACAACGTCCCATAAGACAGGGATTTTTTCACAGCTTTCTTATTTATCTAAACTTAAAAATCCCCTTTTTAATCGAAGACAAGCAAACTCTTTCGGCAAACATCAGAATATGCTAATATTTTAGCATGATTTTGGAGAGGTTTACTGTAGTTAAATAGGATCTTTATTTTCCTTATGTTTGTCCGGGTGTGAGTCACGGCTTTGAAATAGATTATGTGCTCCTGCTCTCACATAATGGGGTGAAGGTAAATGACACCCGTGGGCGTACTACAGTGCATACACATGAGGCTGTTCAACCTGCAGGCCCACAACCCCCCCCCCCCCACGATTGTAGTGTCATGTTGCTTAAGCGGGTTAATGTTGCCAAGGTCACCCATGTAACTGGCACCTCACTATTACTCAAGGAAAGAGCTGGTTAGAAAACTTTCATGCTTGGAGACAAAGGCCATTAAAAAATAGAAAGTTGTAACTGAAAGCTTAACAAAATGAAAGGTGGATAAAAACTTCAGTACAGTTTCAGTCATTGTTAGCAATGTTTTTGGGCTGGAGCTTAGTTAAAACTCTAAATCTCAAATTCCTATTAATTTTGTCCTCCCAAGTCCTGCATGCAATAAATGTATCTTTTAATTTTAACCTCGCATGTTTCCAACTCGTCTCATCCCTACAACACCTTTCCAAAAATCCATGTTGTTTTCCAAAACATGAGATAGATTTTATCCTATTTTATTTTATCCTATGAATGACAGTTTCTTCTGGTGAATTCATTCCATGCCTCTTTATTACTGCCTTCCTCCAAAATGCAAAGTCCAACCTTCTGTTTGTGGAGTCAGCATAATTTTATCTGTTTAAAATACTTATTCAAAGCTAGGATGTAAGGGTTTTGGGGGAAGCTTTTTGGTTTACCTGGTGTCTAAAGATGAAACATGGAGACACAGTAGTTCTCAATTAATTTATTAGGAGCATCCTTAGCCTATGAATGACAATTTCTCTGGGGAATTCATCCATTTTCCTCCTAATTCCTGCCTTCCTCCATTTTGTATTCCTAAACAAACTCATACTAGTATTTCGGTTATGTCACTGAGCAGTTGGTTCTTTTGAGACATTATAGAGATATTCATCAAAAATAATCAATTTGTTGCATTGTAACCTTACTGGTAGAAGATCCTAGGTTTAAATACTGGCCCGGAATCTTTCTGCATTGAGTTTTTATGTTCTCCCTTAGCTTTTATGGGTTATTTCTGGGTACTCTGGCTTCCTCCCGCAGTCTAAAAAGGTTAGGTTATTTGTAGTTTGATCACAAACACATACTATGTGCAGCCTTTTTCTAGTTGCTGTTTTTTATGAAAGTTACACATAAGCACCTGGAAATTGAAGAATTTGCTTAATCTTTAGGAACCTTTCCAAATTCCAGTTAGTTTTCACTCACAACCATCAGGTTTATGTGAAAAAGCTTAAGATAAAGATTTAAATTATTATTCGAATGATTCCGTGATAGACAAAAAAAAATGTGTTGCCACCTGTCCTCACAGTCTGATAGTTACAAAAAGAAAATATTGGAGAGAAGTTGCTACTTCAGAGAACTTAAAGCTGAATTTGATGTATAATTAGTTCAAAAGTGCGCACACTTGTGAAATCAGGTTGTTCTACTCGGAGCAAATGTGTTTGTTTCAATTGGATTTCAAAGCATACGTATCACATTATATGCAGAAACAGTTTTGCACCATGTTTTGTTCTCATCACAGAGCCCTAGTATTTACTAGGGTTGTGAGGAATTTAGAGAGCCACTCTGGATGTTTATTCCTTGTTATCTGAAAGCAATCAAGGGGTCGTTGTAGCCTGAGATACCAGTTGCCTTTCGGCTTTCCAAAGACTGAACTCTAGGCTTTACACTTGACTTAATCACCCCTTCAGTGACTGATAGACCTTTTTGAGACTGGTTTCAATCACCTGTTTTGTTATGCTGCCTTCATCACTCAGGAGATTAAGGTTTGCAAAGCAAAAACCTGAAAACCTGATCAGTGCTAAAAATAATGGATTCTGGACACTATGCTTCATAGTTGTCCCAAGTATTTATCGATTTTTTGTTACATTAACACAACCCTAACCCCAATGTGCTCTTAGATGTCGTGTTTCTAAAGGAGCTCATGCTTCCCTGTTTTAAGAACACTCTTGGCTTGCACAGATGAGTAGGTGTTAAATACTGAAATGACATTGATATGTTATGAAAAGAATATGCCTGCTTTCATCACCAGATGGATGGAAAATTAGAGCACACATTAGCTTAGATGTGTGTACTATGTTTGCTGTGTTTCCCTGCCTGGTCTCCCTTTCAGCAAGAATATTTAAATAAGTAAAATGTAATAGTTAATATCATTAATAAAAAATCAGTTTGTTGCTTTAGCCAAACATGTATTTTTACTATTGCTCGCCCCTCCTTCCATTGTTCAACCTAACATAATAAGTATTTGTTGGAATCCCTCTAGAATATTTAGTTTTTTTCAAGTTTAGTATAGTAATAATCGCCCTGCCTGTTTGGCCTAACAGTGGCTAGCTGAGCCCACAACTTTCAGAGACGACAGCTGCCACACCGCCAAAGGAGCCGAGATAATTGAAATGACTGTCTGTGGAAACTCTGCTTTTCAACTCCCTAATTATTCACTGTCCTCATTTGGCAGAAAATATGCCTGTGCATTCAGATTAATTTCAAAGGTCTGAGAGGCCTCCATACGTCTCCTGATTTGTGAGTGCGTTTGCTCTTCAATCTCTTTGCTGTTTACCAGGAGAAAATATATATTATAGTTATTGCTAGTACAAATTTTAGAATAATCATTGGAAAGTATGAATGAGGGAGCAGGTAATTGATGCTGAGGTCCTGGAAACGGAGACATGGATTGGCACAGTTCCAGTGCAACGATGGGGACTGAAGAGAGGAAGTAATTAGAGCAAAACCGTTAACAACACACAGAAAATTGCTTGGCAATCAGATTTGGTGTGACACACTTAATGAATGTTGATAGCTGTCTATATACAGCTTATATCCATATTTTTTAATGGCAGCTTTACAATAGAACAACCTTGATCTCGAACAGAACTTCCAAATATATTCGCTTTAGACATCAATACAAAAGGTGTTTGCTTTTTTATACTTTTAGCTATTTGGAATAAATGAAACATTTCAAAATTAATAAAAACATAAGTTAAGCTAATACAATAAGCAGTGGAAAACTGTCTAAACTAGCCTGGCCATGTGTAAAAAAGTAAGTAAGCCATCTAATCCTAATCCTCATTTAATAAACATGGCATCCATAGGTGCCATTAGTTATTTGTGATAACTGGCCATCAATCATTTGAATCATAATTGTAGAACTTTGTCTAACATGTTTTTGCAGAAGTCTTTTTCAGTTTACGCACGTATTGCTGGTTTCAAGCATGAACAGCCTGTTAAAGGTTTAGGTCCTAGATTTTATGAAGCAACATCAGAAACTTCTTTTTTTTAGCTTTTGAGCTTGCTGGTGTTCTTTGTATAATTGTCCCTCTGCATGATTACCAGTCTTACCATACATTGTGTTAAATTTCACAATATGATAACTAGATATTCTGTTTCAGGGTTTTCAAGTAGAGAGCAAAATATATGATTTAATCTTATGACATGTCCTGGAGACCATCAAACCATCACCTCCATGTTTGACAAGCCTCCCAATAATTTTATATTTTCCCAAATGTTTTGGGGATCATGAAGATATTTTTGAAGAAAAGTGAGATTTGCCATTGTATTATTTTTTCCAGCTTTGGTTTCAGCTTTCGAACTCCCCCTTTAAGGTTATTTTTGCAGCTCTGACCTCAGATGAGGGAAGATGCTTCAGAAGATTTTCAATGTTCCTCTGTGGCCTTTTTATCTTAAGATTTAATTGTGGAAACAATAGGGAAAATGGAGGAGATCTTCAGAAAAACACAAGTTATAGCACGACTGAATAAAAACATTAGGTTATTTTGAAAAAATTATTGTCCATTTCTAGGTTTCAGCCTCAAACATTTTGGTGAAAAAACTTGAGTACCGTACAGGTAACCTAACCACTGGCAAAAATCTCTTGTTGTTAGCCATGGTAACCCTGGCAACAGTTCCCCTGGAGACAGGCTTTGCCGCATTTCCATGGTTCATTTAGCAAACTTCTAATGCGTTTTGCCCCTGAACGGCTACAGCTTCGCCATAAAGCAGCAGTTTACTGCTGTTAGTAGCATTGCCGCTGTGGTTTGTGTTTGACCAGAGATTAGGCAGACTGGAGCCTTTATGCTCGTTCTGCTGTTCATCGATGATAAGCGCCGCTGCAGGCATTTCGTCTGAGCCAGCAGCGGAGGGACAAGAGAGTGTAGTTAAACCGAGGGATAGCATGTTTGTATTTGTGTTGTTGTCTCAGTTTTTTTTTTGTTTGGATGAAAACAAAGCCAGTAAAGCATGTTCATCTGAAATTGAATTTGTTTAAGAATCACAATAAATTTTACTGATTATGAAATAGCTTTTTGTAAACTAATCTGGCACTACTGCTGCATACACAGATTTCAGAATGGATATTTGAGTTATTGTGCTAGATTTCATTTCATAGACCAGCATAAAGTCCTGCATAATTAGGCAGTTGAAGAAAAGCTAAACTTTCCTTTAAGTCTTTAAAAATCTTAATCTTAAAAGTGTGGCATGCATTTGTATTCACCTCCCCCGAGGCCGTTTGTTGAACAACCCTTTTATTGCAATTAGAGCTGCCAGTCTTTTGAAACTTTCGCAAATTTACACGTTTACATTTTTTGCACATTCATATTAGCAGAATTGCATTGTAATATGTTTTATTGCTTTCATCCACCTCACTCCCCTGCAGCGTTGGTGGTTCTGTATTTGACATTTTCAAATAGGGATGATGTCAGAATCATACGCATTCTTTTTAGCAGTCTGATTATTAATCTAACATTTTAAATGTTGCAGAAAATATTTAATTTTGGTGCCATGGGACAAAAGCATTGTTCTTTATATGTTTAATCAACAGATTATATGAGGTGTAGCTGACAGCTACAAAGTCAGAATCCATGTCCTGATAGTGTCTTAATGTTAAGGACTTCCTGGAGACTACAGATGTCAAACTCCAACACTTGAGTGGCAGTTTTCTGCAAACTTTTGTTGATTCACACAACCGAGTGTGACACCACTAGTTTAAATGTGATATTCGTGTTGTTTACCTTCAGTATTGCTTTTCAGTTTAGGTTCCATTTGGAAATGTAGTCCTGAGTAAAGTTTCTCCTGTTTCTCAGTTTCTGTGTCACCTCTTTCATCAATTTTGATTAATTCTTTTGTTTTGCCATATCATCTTTTGTTTATTGCCTACATTTAAGCATGACATACTGTCTTCATTTTTTAAGATGACTTAGTGCTCATGTTAACACTCGTGTTACACATTTTTAAGTTTAGCCTGACCTAGCTTAAAACATTTCCATAGCCTTTATTTAGAGGTTTCGGAATGAGGCAGAAAGTAGATGCAAACCTGCTTGTATTGTAACAATCAGAATCTGATAGTTAACGTTCTATTATAAAAAAGCAATATATCCATCAATGGGTTTCGTGAGTGAGGTGGAAGTGCACTTGTTTGGCCTTTGATTTGTTCCTTGGAGACAATCTGAGCATCACTGCCCACAGAACGGGTAATAGTACATTACACGACTCTAGGGGTTGTAGCTAAGGTGATCAGAGATGGCATCATGTCTGCAGCAAATACTCACTGACTGCTAAACTTTGTACTCTACAGAATAAATATCACACTGAAATCATACTTTATTCCTAGGGCACAATTTCCGCCATCGTCTTATTTTGGCGGTGACTTCATAGCCTACTGATTTGGACTGCTAAGACACTTGTCTCCCCATGGCAAAAAAAATTTACTTTGATTAAACAGATGTTGTAGTTTCCTCACTCTGCAGTTGAGGTGCCTGAACAGATTTCCTATTTTATCCCTATATGTCGATAATCATGATAAGCAAATAGCTGGAGTGCCTATTAAGTCAATATTTTGACATGACCATCACATAGGGCCAATTATAAAGACTTTACAACAATGTGTTATAAAAGATAAACTACAAACAAACAACTCTTATAGTATTTTTGTGATTTACTTATATTTTATATCCAAATTCTACGTGTTTAGAGATTGTTCTCTCTCTGGCGAATCTGGCATTCAAAAACCCACACATTAGCAACGATGAGCTACCAAACCATTTTCCAGAAAACCATGGAGATTGAAGTGGCAGCTTCAGTGTAGATAAATTAATGAGGTTGCTCTCCACCCACACAGACACACATGCGATCATCACGGTGCTCATAGAGCATTACTTAGCATGTCAGAGGACTGAGGTCTGCCCTCGAGATTTACCGCTGCAGTCAGATTGTGAACTGGCTATGGCTTCAGCTAAGGAAAATAAAACAGAGCGAACAAGAGGAGCGAAAAGGGAACGGGATAAAAAGTTAGGCTAACCACTTTTAGGATGAATAAGTAGTTCACACAATGTCTATCCCTATTAAAATGTCTTTAGTCTATCTCTAAAGCATTTACATTATTCATTATATTTTATAATCTTTGCTTGTAAAAAAACAACTTTCTAATGAGCAGCATCCATATTCTTGAGTGAAGCTGATGATTAAGCATGCTCTATAATTCATCAGAATGTCTGTGTGACTTTTCAGCAATTTGAACACACATTTCCCAGATATTGCTTCAGGGGCCGGAATAATGAGTCTCTCCTCTAATGACTTTAGCAGCCAACGGAGAAGACACGGGTGCAGCCACTTGCAGAATCAAAGATTTGTCTTGTAGTGTAAGAGCAGTGAGTGCGCGTACTGAACATTTGCCTCCGCGGAGACAAAAGAAAGGCTTTCCCCGCAACAAGTCATCTGTGATGAAAACAGAATAGATAAATATTGGCATAACACACAAGGTTAAAACTGTTTGGTTTTTATGTGTACTTGTTCTTTTCACATAGTTTCATTTTATATAGGTTTTTATAGAATATTTCTAGCACTGCTGCCTTGCAGCAACAAGGTTGATGGTTTGGATTCAGAATGGGATTTTTTTTCCTCTTAATTCTTAGGTTATTTTCACCTATCCCACAGTCTAAAAACATGACCTTTTTTTCACAGAAGGAGAAATGTTTGGTTGCTCCAGATGCTTGGCTTTTTGTTGTGTTTATGTATAACAGACGCTTTTATCTGTTTATAGTGCGAAGGGTCTTGCCTGACGACTCACACTGGAGGCCGACAGTGTATATATTTGCCCCAGCCCAGATTTAAACCCAGGGCCCCTAGTGTGAAAGTCAAGTGACCTTTCAAGTGTTCATACTGGGTTTTTTATTCAATTGAGCCATCCAGGTGCCAAAAGCTGGTCAGTAGGTAAAAGGGATTATCTTAAAGCTCCTTTTAATAGGCACTAATAGATAATGAACTTTCTAAGGCACGAACTCGAACACGACTGATTGCACCACGGGAGCTCATGATAAGGCCCGCTTCTCCCCCAGAAACTCCTGGAGATAAATTCATTGTCAAGATATTGTTTGTATTCCTCCTTTATTCTCCGTATAATACCCACAACTAAATGTTGGCATGAATGCTCACAATTTGATAACATTTTTTCAAATTACCACTATTTTATATATAGCCCACTATTCTTGGACTATATAGTATATTTTTATTTTCATAATAATATAATCTGTGCAATTTATTTGTTGTTTTTACTCACATTTATTCACAAAAAAATTACAGAATTTAGCCATTGAGTAGTTGTTGTTGTTTTTTCTTGCTTTTCAGAATATCACCAATTATTTCCACTTTTTAAACAATTTTATGAACAATTTACTATATCGGCTGGTTAAGTATTTTTGGTTATCTAGTGGATGAACCCTACAAAAATACTAAGTTTAGTTTAAAAAAACAACAACATTTGTCTATCTTTTTTCTATCTCCACTTGTCTTGGCAGTTTACAAATAGGGTTATTTTGATAAAAGTGATTAGTTGTGCTTGTTTGTCCAGACAGTATGCTATAGTTGGAATTTTTTAATAACAATGGTGACAACACAGTCACACGTACAAGACATAATAATAATTTTTGTAGCCTGATCTTAATTCATGGGATTCACTCTGATAAAATCTTTCATCTGAGTATTTTGACAATATTTTCCAGTATTCTGGCGGAGAGTGGTATTTTTAAAGGAGCAAGATCTTTTATATTTTAGCTTTTATTAAAATCCACCTTTCTGTCTATAATTTGCTGATTTTGTTTCTAGGTTATGTTCTCAAAATGTTCAGACTAGATCTAAAAAGATTACCTTGACTTGATATCTTTTCTGATTCTTTGTATGCTAATAAATCTGCCAGAGAGAACTCAGACAGCTGTAAGTACTCATTCAGTTGGTTTTAAAAAAAAGAACATCGTCAGAGGAACCGACTTTAATGATGATCTTCATGCAGAAAATGTGTTATATTTCCACACCGTCTCCACATTTAGATGAATCTGGGCAGAGAAAAACATACTTTCATTTTTGTATCTTAAAATAAACCTTAAAATCTGCATGTCATAGAAGATATTTGTCTTGGAGAAATGATCGCATCCTCACATCCTGATTTTCTTCTCCAAAGGCCACCTAATTGTCATCGTCAGTATAGCATAGTTTATGACAATCTGTGTGCTGTTTATTGACACCATCGCCACATTTATCAAATTTACTACTGTCACATAGCAGTGGAATATTGCAGGATGTAAAAAAAACAAACAAAAAAACAACAACGGAATAGCGCTTGGTGGTAAATCTGTGCCCTCCGGCGTTGCTGAAGCTGTTCTTTCATTTCTGCAGCTTTCTTCTTTCACTTCTGTCCCAACCCCCTTTCTTTTGTGCCACATTATCTCTAAATTGGAAATTTAAAGGTTGGGAGAACACAATCTGTTCCTTAAACTCGTGCCAACACTGCTTTTAAAATGATAAATTTATGCAATATGTATGGTAAGCAGTAATGAGAATTTTCGTTTATTTAGTCATCAGGGATTCATGTTATCTATCGTCACCATGCAGACTAGACAGAATCCACTGTACTCTTAAAGCATGATGAATCTGAATCAGATTTTGGTTGTCGGTGGTGGTGGTGGTGGGGGGTGATTATGCTCTCCTTCCTCATCAAAAAGACCGGATTAGGAAACATAGGCTCTGAGTGTTTTAAAGTAAAACCAGCCTCTTATGGGGCTGCATGGAGCTTTGAGGTGAGTGTGCAAATGTATTTGTGTGTGTGCAGAACAGCTTGTAATGGTGATGTTAGGATGACAGTCGTCTGCTGCAGGTTCAATAAAGGCGTCCGCAGGAGGGGCAGATTTACAACTGGCACACTAAGGGGAAAGGCTGATGGGGGGGGTAATGGAAAGGAAAATCGCTATCAAGGATATCTTATTCCTCCTTTGAGAATCACCTCCTCTCTATTTTTTTATATCATTGCTCTCAGTGTGCCGCATTGTCTCTGGCCTCTCTTCTTATCATTTTCCTTTTTCGCCTTTTACCTTTTTGCCTTTAAGCTTTTTTTAACCAACACAATACATTCCGTCTTCTGATCTTCTTGAACCCTGACATGGCTTTTAATTCTGTGTATGTGTGAAAATAGGTAATGCAAATCAATACTTGCCTGCGTTTGCACTATAGCGCTACGTCGATGTGCTATAAATGTGACTGAGACGGATGAAAAACAAGTTGCAGAGTAAAATTTGAGTAAACTGGAGAGTGATGTGAGAATGCCGTCGCATAAGAAGGATAAAATAAAGAGAAAACAAGCTAAGTGGCTTCTCAGAGCCATTTGTTGTTTTTTTTACTACCACTTACCTAATGTTGAAAGTGGCATTAAAATCAGGTAGGAAATAAAACTGCTCATAACATACAACTAATAAACATGCTAACATACGTATATTTTTCCATGGGTCTAGAAAAACGTTGAGTTACTTATGCCAAATGAAACTATATTTGATGCCATTATTTAGCTTTTCCATTTCATATTTTCCCCTAATTACTCATTTTCTGCACCAGAATTTTCCTGTTTATTCCACTGTTGTTGTTTTTTTTGTTTATTTGTTTTTTTACCCAGGTTAGTGGCTGTTGTTGCATGCAGATTTCTTGCTGCTCAGGGTGAGAATCTTGTTCAGTCCCTTTACGTGCTGATCTATTCCAGTTTAGGGATAATTTTTCTTCTGTTGACATGGTATTGTCAACATTTAAACTCAGAGGTGTTGAATAAAAAAAATCCATGCAAAGCACTCTCTGTTTACAGCCAAGTGTTTGAGCAGTGATATCAATTCATAAGAAAGTTATCTTGAAACTCTCTGAAGCGTTCATGGTAAATAGAACCTCAGTTTTTTCATAACTTGTGTCATTTTTAAAATATGCTTTATAAGGTAAAATGATGTAAAAACCTAACTCTGGTACAACCACTTTATGCAATAATATCTTAGTAGTCAACAGAATATTGTTTTATTGCTTACATGACACAACTTGTTAAAGCTTTAGCTGCTGGACTGATGACCTTATTTTTGTTGGTGTTTTTTTTGTGTCTGTGTGTTCTCCAGACATAATTCTGTGAATTGGGGATGTAAATCCCTACTTCTGTCAATTCTGTCCAAATAACCTTTTTGTTTTCACAAGTTATGTGATTCATTCAGGCGCAATCTGAGGAATGCTTTTCAGAGTTTTCTCCTTCAACCCTTCGAAAACAATACATATTGTCTTCGTTGCTTTATAACAGCTATCGGTTTTTTGGCATTTGTCTGCTTCGTTGGAGTCATTCTGCTTGGACCTTAATTTGAGGGAAATCTGGAACATACATTACTTTAGACTTGTAAAAAGAAAATATGTTCAGTGTGAATTGATCGTGATCGTCTACTTTGACGATCACCAATAGCTGTCTCTCTAAGGCCATTGCTGATGTCTTTCTTTCTTAAAATAGTTCAATACGTGCCTGTGTTTTTTTTACAATGCAATCCTACTTTTTTGAAGGTCATCCTACCTGATGATAAGTTAATTAAGTGGTTTATTGAACAGTTCTTGGTTGCTGATTTCCTTCTTAAATTCCGTGGAGTAGCAAGGAGGTAATTTGTTTTTCCATTTTGGCTTTTTCTTATGTTTATATAACCGTGACAAAAATTGGCTTTGTGTTAATACAAATACGGTGGGATTTAAATATTTTCAGAATCTGGTAAATACTAAATGCATTTTATTTTAACCGGTTCTATTCATATATCTCGTCTCAAATGTGATTTTTGGTCATCTGGTCTATAGCAAAGTTTTTAATAAATCAAGTCCTAAGTTTTTGATTTTAATTTAATAAATTCCTTTACAGTAGAGGGTTAAATTAGCTTAACCTTTTTTTTCTTACATTGATTTTCAACCTTTTGTTATCAACAAGGACAACTCCCACATAAAGAGGCCACATGCCACCGGATACGGCTGAACTGTCTGTGATAATGTTACAGATAGATACACTCATTTTCATCCGTACCAGTTATTGCCATTGTTATTATAGTTCTCCACCTACTGCTGTAAAGTTACCTCCCAAACATTGTTTCCATGCAATCATAGTATTAGAGGAAAGTTTCCGCACATGTGTTTTGGCTTTTACTACAGGAAGCGTTCAGTAGCTTCAAGTAGAAATCAGTAAGTTTCCCTGCTTTTATATATATCTGGCTGCCCTGCTTGTTAGAAACGGGTGTGTTCAGTCAAAAAACTTTTGTTAGGTTTATTCTTCTGCAAGATATTGCTTCAGGGGACATGAGAGGAGGGGAAACTGGGTTACAGAGAGGTCACCCAAGCAAAGAGGTTAATAGCGTCAACAAAAGGTGAAGAAAAAAAGCAATCTGGACCAAAATAGTCTGTACATAGTTATGGAAGTAGGAGGTAGTGAATTTACCATGGATAATTATTTCTTCTTGTTATGCTACTTTATGACAATAGCTTCCATTTTTATTCACATTCTCTATTATTTAAGGCTTCTGTGCTTTCTTATGACACTATGTCAAAACCAGTATTTCAGAAATTACATTTCAAAGGTATAACTTAAACAGCGAAACATCCTGAGTATATTCATTGTTCTGACCACGGCCACAGCGTGATTTCTCATTCCCTCCAGTTTGTATGCCTGCGACTATAAATGTGCCAAGGCACAGCTAGGAAACCCCAAAAGAAAAACATGCAAGGAAAGCACACTTACTAATTTCCAATGGGGTATTGGAAAAAAAAACACATGCGGTATTTTTACACCACCAATGAATCTGCAAGCGTCACACTGGTAACTCTGGTTTGCTGAGAGGTTGAGCATTGTGGTAGGAGACTGTTTGCCCCACACGGAGCTTCTGCATCTTGTCGTTCAATCTGGTAGCGTACCATCGGTCGAAGGAGACGTAGCGGGCAGCACAATGTACAACAGTTAGCTTTGTTGTTGAAATGCCCCAACACTGATCCCCCTCCTTCTATGTCCAGTTCTTTAATTGTAATCTGTATAAAGGCTGTCGTTGCTGAAAGGTAAATAAGCTAATAGGTTACATATTTTTTTATTGTGTAACAGAATATGTCCCCATTATGTTATCCCGAAGTTTCATGCTGTGAAACTTCATGATCCTGAACCCTGTGTCCCATGAGCTGATATTGTTTGTACTTCAGACATGTCTGCTGGATTATTATAAATTATGTCTTCTGTCTCTCATTGTTGCCTAACCTGCTGCTCTTGCAGCTTGCTGGAGGGTTGCGGAGGTTGTCAAAGACAAAAGAAAAGTGTTTAAAGATGAATAATACAGTTACAGCAGATTGACTGCATAAATTCTAAAAAGAGATTCTAAACGTCATGTGAAAGTGTAACTATAAAGACTTTCAAATGTAATTCATGGGCCTTGACTACAAACCTACAAAACTGTAACAAGTAATTCAAATAATGACACACGTTTCATAAACAAAGCTCCACCCTTAAGAAGCTTGAGGTTAAAATTAAAAGTATAATTTGCCAATCAGGGATGTTTTTCCGGTAGATTCAGTGGGGGGGGGGGGACAACAACTCTAATTCAGCACAGTCTGTGGCTGAGATAGAAAAAATCTTTTATCTGTCACACATCTAAACAACACTTGTTTTGTCAGTACAGTCCCCTCCATTTTAAATGAATCATATTGCATATGTAGTTAATAACATCAATTATAAAAATTTAGGAATAAATGTGGCAAAAAAAAAATCAACCTTCAACCTATTTCTTCTTTAGGTTTTTCCTTTATAAAGGTTTATAGTGTATGAACAAATATGCTGGGTGAATTCATGTGCCCCAGTTTCCTGAGCTGCTCTAATTAGAGTTGAAAATTAACTCGAACAGACTTGGCAACCTTCTGAGAGCATGAAGCCAATCAGTAAATGTAATTCACAACTCCCTGTCTTTGTCTTTATGCACCGTTGCGCAGAAAACCTCCTGTAACGAGCATGCATTTGGATTTTTAGGTCAAGGATGTTTTGATGTCTGTGATAAAATTGAAGGATTTTCGAACATTTTGGTTTTTCCACAGCCTATGTGTTAATAGCATTTGATTGACTTTTTAAGTCTTTGTAACTAATTTATCATTATTATTTGTTCTTCTTTTTTAGTTTAGCTCTAGCCATGAATGGCTGAAAAATGCTGCTATTTGATTTCATTATCCCAGTTATTTCTTTGCCGTATTTAAAATCTGATGACAGTAAAAATATCTGTTGTAGATTTGAAGTTAAAATCGAAGTTAAATTATTTGCATTAAATGCAGTGGTAACTCTGATGGTTCTGAGTAGGAAAAAGTATGAAATTTTAAAATAAAGATGTCGAACACTATTTTAAAACCACATTGATGTGTAACAGCTTAGCATTAACTGTGATATACAAACATATTTTGAACTGCAGAAAATTCCCAACCTGTTGAAGGGTTATATATGTTAGCGTTTACATGTCGGACGACTTTAACAAGTCACAAAATAGTTTGGTTTTCTTCCTTCGCAGACGGTCATTTCACCGGAACCCCTCCGTCGTACGGGTACGATGCAGACCGAGCAGAGGAGCAGCGGCGGCATCATGACATCCTGCCATACATCGACGACTCGCCGTCGTCCTCGCCACACCTCAGTTCTAAGAGCCGTAGCAGCCGGGACACGCTCTCATCGGGATCACTGGAGTCCTCCAAGTCGGTCAGTGTGAAATTCTGTCTAAAAATCATGATAACTGTTTACTAATACCTTTTTTGACTGTTCTAATAAATGCAAACTAAAGCTATGAGATAGGACAATAATCTGTTTGAAAAAGGGAGTTTCTCCTAATCTTTTCATCAATAAAGGTTCTCTAAGAGTACCACCTTAAGTTAAAGTGGTTCATCAAACATGGTTTGCCTTCCTATAACCTCAGAAAAGAAAGAAACGAGTTATTATAAAGAAAATGACTGCTTCTCAAAAAGGGTTTTGCAGATCTTTTCCTCACTTCCATCACTTTATAACTATCTTCCTTCTCCCATTTCCTTTTCATTCCCAGTGTTTCATTTGTGGAAATTGATTTAGTCAGCTTTAACAGCTGACACTCTTTGCAGATTACTGTTAAGAGGTTGTGCTTGTTCACAAACACAAAATAACTGCATTTCCTAGTTTTTATGTAAATAAATAATATCCAGATGAAACACAACATTATGTGTGTTGTACTCTATAAATAGAAAGCATGTGGGTTCAAATATAATGGAAGGATGCCACAGTTAAAGTAATAGGCTAGAATGGCTTTTGTGCTATGTAACCTTTAAGGAAATCATGGTTTTTGTCATCACAAAGCTGTTTTGGTTCCATGAATTTCAATACCTTTGACAATAGAAATAAGGATTTGGGTTTAGGTTGTTAGAAATCACATACATTTACAGCAGTAGACACACTCTTTCAATTCTAAAGTTGTAACCTTAAAGAAGGTTCACACGTGAAGTGTGAAATAGCTTGCATTTCAAAAGTTAAAATATGTGCTAAAAACTTTGTTCAAAAGATAATATTAGGTAGATATTTTAGTGCGACCCCATAGCAAATAATGTATTACTCCTGCTGGAAAATAAAATATCAATACACAGTACAGCTTGTAATGGCCGTAAATATTTAAAATGCATCGTTACAATGGCTTTTTTTAAGGCTCCTTTCTCACTGAACTTACATTGCAATAGCGAAAATCAGTAAGAATATGGATGGTCGGCTCCAGGTCATTGAGAGGTCTACTAGGATCCCTTAAGAGTGCAATGACTTCCCCGTTATATGTGATGAAGCATACAAGTTCATCTATTGTTCTGAGAATATCCGTAATGGCAATTGATTGTTGCAGTAGCTGGGAATCTTTGTCCCAGTGCTGGATGATAGCTGCCACATATCCGTGGCTTCTGGCCCGGACATGCCTGCATTAGGTGATAATCAGATAATCTGAAGCAGAACTGGTCATGCAGGTTTTTTGCCAAAGGTATAACTACAGGACTCCTAAACAGCAAAGGTGCTACATTTACCCATTTCATCACTGCTGTGTTTGCACTTGATGTCACAAAGCAGCTGCAACAGCAATAAATGCAGAGTGCTTTGTACAAAAAAAATCATTTTGTCCTGGGCTCCCTGTGGAATAAGGTGCCCAGCTGGGGAAATGCTGCATGCCTTATGAGAGGCTAAATGAAGTTGTTAGTATTCAAAGGCAAAACATTTTTCCTCGTTAAATAATTTGTAGTGAGGAACTATTTTAAATAGTTACATTGTGACTCATAAAAAGTAACTTTCACTTCAGGGGCTTTGATGTAAACGCCTGAGTGATGAGTGGGGAAAAAAAGGTGTAGAAAAGAAAATATAGCTTTTTGTGAATTTTATTTTTGTAGAGATGTGTACACATTCTCGCCATTAAGGCCAATTTATTGTATTATAGGGCATGCATAGCGGTTTGCTGTGACCTTTACAGAAAACCCTGCTATCTCATACGAGAAAAACTCTAATATGGCTCCTTCCCTACAGTTATGCTGAGACAGATGGGGGAAAAGCCTAATATTCTTACAAATACTTTTCACAGATTATGAATTTAAGGAAGCATCCTTTTGTAGACGTTGTACAGGTAACTTTAAGAGGATGGCAACAGGAAATAAAACTACTATGATAGCAGTAACATGATGCAGCTATCACATATATTTTGGTTTTACAAATTATCCAAATGACTTGGCTTTTAATTGATTTAAGGAGTACTAGAGACCACAGGGTGGCCATAATTAATCTTAAAGTGGGCCTTATAAAGGTTATATGCTATAATTCTCAGAACTAATGTGTATAAGTCATGGTAAGCTTATGCTGCACAAAGGGTTGCAGCATGCTAAAAGCCATTTTTAAAAATGAATTTCTCTACTCCCTAATATCCAAACTCATTTTGTAGTGATTCAGGGAAATGTTTTCTGTTTCTTTCACTGAAGTTTTAGGCCTGCAGCAGTCGTCCTCTTAAAGTGAGTCAAATATTTGACGCAACACTTAAACAATTATATTTCCCATAACACAGTCTAACAGACATCCATGTGCTGCTGTTGCAGCCACTCTCATCCTTTATTTGCCGTTTAAAAAGCCCCTCCTCAAACGTTGTCCCTGCCCTGTTCTCTAATTTATGTATCAGAGCTCAGACACGCTCCATTTTGCCCAGTGTGAGCTGATGGATTTACTGTCATTTTGATGAGTCACCATTAGGTATGATTTAATCTTCGTCAGTGGCTTCGTTTTCTCCTACTATAACTCTTCCTCGCGTTAGGAAGGTAAAGGAGAATAGGGGAAACTGATCATGAGTGAGGCTATATTGCTGCTAAGGCTGCAGAAGTGTAAATACTTTTTTAGCTTTAAAGTTTGACTACCAGAACTACATAACACATCCCATAATGCATCTTTAACTTCCCTGTTGTTGCCCAACTTGCTTGAGCGACATGAAGCCTTAAGGAATCAAGGAATTTTTATTTGTCATCACATCACATGTGTTACATGAGGTGGGACAAAATTCTAATCCCCCGGTCCAGTTTACACCCTGATAGCAATTTTAAATAATATAATAAAATATAAGAACTATGCGAGAAGTGGGATTTGACTGCACAGAGTAGGATTTGACTACACAGAGATTATTAGGGTCAGAAATTGTACCGTTTAGCAATATATGAAACTGTCAATGTTTCTAACATAGGACAAAATGTTTTTTAGGGATGGAAAAACTTAATAGTTAACAAATTGTACTGTAAAAAATCAATAAAGCAGTACAGGATTACGGTTTAGGGTTTTCATATCAAATTTTTTATTTATAATGACCAGTAAGCTCCCTGTTATCGACATAAACCAGTGGTATGCTATTCAAAATTAGGCTGATTCAAATGTTTCTCCTGCGAACCTCAATCACCCAGAAACGAGACAGAAGCAATTCAGATCTTGAAGGGCTCTTGCTTAGGTGTGTCGCTTTCATCACGCAGACATATGCCCCTTTAAGGTGGGGGTCCCAAAGAGGGACTCGTTAGTCGCCAGGATAATGAATAAAAGATGGAATGTCTGGGCAACTACTCAAGTCCTCTCTTTTTTTTGTCATCTGAATGGATAAAAAAAATGTTTAACATCTCCCTTCGTTTTCCAGCACTGAAGCTGTGTGACGTTGTTTTGCATGTTTGTTAAAGACCCTCATGGTACCTTACAAGCATTTAGGGTGATAACACACTTATACTCATTTTCACCTCCACCTACTTTTTCCTTTTTATTTTGCACCGTATCATTCAAACAGAATTTTGTTTAAAAAAAAACCTTTACATGTAAATTAAAGAACCCACGGCCAGATAAATATTTGTATTCTAAACATTTTTCAATGTTTGACATTTTTACATACGATAGAAATATACAGTGTGTTCTCTGGGTGGTTGGTAATAAAAAAAAATGGGAATAAGATTCTATAAGTAAAAAAGCACCTTCAGGGATAATGAGTTAAGTAGCAGTCCAATGGTTCCTTAAGTAAACAGGAGTTTACCAGTTCACATGTCAAACTGTATCCAAACCAGTATTGTAATGAAGTAATTCTGTGTTACAACTTCAGAGAGGCAATACTTTTACAAAAATTATAGTGAAATTATATGACTGCAGGAGTGCAGTATAAAGTGTATTTAGGCATGCATTCGAACTAAAGGCTAACCTACCTCTATGCACTGCAGTCTATAGTAATCCTGGGGGGTTTCATAATCTTCTGGGTCTTTACCATTCTGAAATCTGCATCAGCGTCTACTTATGCAGTGGCCATGGAAACCAAATTTGCCCCATCATTTTAATAAATGCATCCACGCCTACAGACATCTAAGCTCTCCCCGCACGCATGCAAAAGCAGCGTTGAAAAATGGTGCAGCATATTGTACCTTGCGTTTATAAAATAAACAACAAATACCACTACTGTTTGATATTCTTATGCAAGGTAATGAAAAGATAAGCATATTGTTTGAGACATTAATGTTATGAGAATCAGAAATGTTAACAAACTCTCACTTTTCTCTTGGGTCTAGCACCTTCAAAAATCGAAAGATTAAATGTTCTCTTCGTGTTTAACAATTTACATCTGAAGCATATGAACTCTGACACAAGTGACCAAATATAACCAAAGATATTTGCTCACCTGTCCAACTAACTGAATTTAGATGTTCTGAGCACATCTATGGCCGCAGTCATCAGGGCTGCTCGCTGCTTCTACAAACATTTGTGACAGAATAGGTTGATCTCAGGAGGGCAGTGAACTCCAGCATGGTTCAATGACAGGACATGGAATAGGCCCAACGGGAAATTTCCTCAATAATAAATATTACATAGTGATGTGTAAGCCAAGGATAAGATGCATTGGCTGCAGAGATTGCCAACTTTCTGCAGAGTCAGCTACTACAGATGTTCAGATTTCTTTTTGCCTTCAGATACAACTGGAGTAGGGTCCCAAGCTTTATACAACGGGTTTCCTTGGCCAAGCAGCTTTATCCAGGCCAAGCGCCACTAACAATGCAAAGCATTGGATACAAAGTTGTAAGGCACATCATCACTTAACTTCAGCGTATTGGAAACGGGGTTACTTGGAGTGACAGATCAGTGAAAAGAACTCTTAATGTTTAAACTCTGACAAAAGGTTTGTTTTTCCAAGTGTGTAACTTTCCTGTTACATGATTGTACACCAATGCATCTACCAAGGTCCTTAAAGACGTTGATGATTGACCTTACTTTGAAACAACTTGACTGACCCGTAGGGCCCTGATTTCATCCTGATATAACATCTTTGGGGTCATTTAGAGTTATTAGGCGTTCTCATCCAACATCAGTGTCTAACCTCACAAATGTGCCTCTTGAAGAATGGTCATAAATTCGTACTCCACCTGGAAGCTGTTATAGGTGCAAAGGGTTAATCAACATCATATTAAACTTTAAGAAAAAATGTGTAGTCAATCAAGATCAGGAGAAAAGTTGATCTGTCACAGTTAATATTTACTATATCCTGGTTTATTGTATTTACAAGATTAAGCTTTATCATGTTTGATAAGTATGCTTTTTATTCTATTTAGATATACTGCTTATGTAAGAAAAAAAAATACATTTTCTGCCACTATTTTGTCATTATCTTCTATTTTATTACTCAAAAGCTACAGAGCTGAAATCCCTCCACCTCCAGACTGGGGCTTGTGTATGTGTTTCTTCCACATGCACATATTTAAACCCCAACCTTTTTTGCCATGGGTGAAATCCTGTCTGTTTGAGTTATTTCAGAGTTTGTGGTTAAACAAGACAGCCTGAGGAGTTTCTCTGTTGTTCTGTTTTCGCTCATGTCTGTGCTCTTCAGTGAGCTTTGACTCAGCTGAGGGGAATGATGAAGCGGCCCAGGATGGTTTTTTTTTTTATGTGTTTTTTCCACAGAGCATTCCTGCAGCTCTTTCGTAGTTAGCCTGTTACTATTAACCCTCAGAGTCCAATTCCTCATCCTTTACCACCTCCTATCAATTAGCTTTATTTTATCAAATAGATATATGGTATCATATGAGCATTTTGAGTCATACACAATGTATGTTTATTAGGAGAAAAAGAAAAACATATTACTTTGAATATATATATATATTTTTTTGCATTAAATGGAGTTGTGTGTGTGTTTTTTTTTTATTTATTTTTTTACTTCGAACAATGTTTATGTTTTCTCAGACGGAATGTGACCTTGAAAAGGGTTTGGAGATGAGAAAGTGGGTCCTGTCTGGGATCTTGGCCACAGAAGAAGCATACCTCAGCCACCTAGAGGCTCTGCTGTTGGTAAGAAAAACTGCCTTCGACAATATTATCCTCCCCCTTAAGTGTACATCAAGTAATGATTCCTGAAACCAGCGACAAAGTTACTTTTGCTTTTATGATGTTGCCACCTTTCAGTTTACTGGGATGAAATACTTACTTCTCAAAGTTTTAAAAAGAAAATTAGGTATAATTTGTGGTTTACTTCATTATTTGATGACTGCTACAGTGTAAACCTTTTAAATATATATATTTTTATGTTAGGACCAAACATTTCGGTGTACCTCATTTGGGGTATACTGTATGTGATAGAACCACACAAAGCAGTGTATAGATGTTTAGACTAGGTTACTTTCGTATCTGAATGTGTTTTTTGTCTAAGCTATGCCCCCAGCCTTGCCTTAGTCTTTTCCATCCTTTAATAGGTTTTCTTTCAAAATTGTAGATTTATCTTCCTATTGGCTAAAGAAATACATTCACATAGCACGACGGTTACACCACCATGTTTTTCTGTGAGAATGGCATGTTCAGCATGATGTTTGGTGTTAGTTTTCTGTCACAAAATGTTAATTAATTCCATTCACAAGTGCAGAATGCTATGCTTCACTTTTTTATTATTCTCAGTTGCCCCTTGTTAAATCAACTGAACTACGTTTCTGTTCGTCCCAGCCAATAAAACCGTTGAAGGCGGCCGCTACAACATCCCAGCCGGTTCTTACAGTGGCCCAGATAGAAACCATCTTCTTTAAAGTGCCTGAGCTCTACGAGATCCACAAGGATTTCTACGATGGACTTTTGCCTCGCGTCCAGCAGTGGAGCCACCACCAGAGAGTCGGGGACCTCTTCCAGAAACTGGTGAATACAATCCAATCTCTTATCATGGGAAAATGAAGGGGTTGGTGTGTAGTCTGTGTGCAGCTATGACAGCGGGCGAGTTCCTGGGTGTTGCTGTGTGACGTTACCCCTAATCAAAGTGACAACATTGGGCAGCCACAAAAGGTTGACAGCAGTGGAGAAGGACGTTTGGGGTGCTACAGTGACATTAATGTTTTTTGGACGGCCTCCCAAAACAAACTCACAAAGCTGCATCCACTCTACTTGCTGTCTCATGTTGTCTTATCAAACAAAAGGATTTTCAAAAGCAGAACCTGTCAGTTAAATTTGATGAGCTGATAATAAAAGCAGTTTTGTTGTTTCTAGTGATCTTCCTCTCTGTGTTTTCAAATTTGCACAAATTAAATCTGGATTGCCTTCCCTTCTCTGTTTCTGTCCAAACAGCTGCTCTCTCTCTTTTTTTGTCCAGCAGCCGTTTCTTCCAAGGATGTCAGGGCCAAATGTACAGTACAGTGGTTCTGTTTAATCATTTTCACAGCGGGTCAATTAACTCACAATGAATCATTTGTTAATATGGCTTCTCTCCCACTGATTTCTCCCTCGCCCTTCTTGTCTAACCCCCCCTGCGCCGGTTTATTCTCTGACATGCACATGCACACAGAGAGGGGGTGTAGGCCTGCCTCACAATGCCCCCTTTCTGCCTCAGGCAGCTGAGGCCATCACAACGCTGTGTGCTTTGTGTCTTCAAGAAGCTGCTATAAATAGGAGCTGCCTTCATCACACACACACACACACAGACACACACACACACACACACACACACACACACACACACACACACACACACACACACACACACACACACAC